>PPHD01001634.1:8623-36173 GCA_002909625.1 Bambusicola thoracicus | reverse complement strand
AAAAAAAAAAAAAAAAAAAACCAGTAACAGTACTTTAGGTTTTGAAGCTGAACCTGTAGAAAGAGCAGAATTCATCCCTATAGCAGAGTGACAAAAGCCCCGGGTGCTGCAGGCTGGTGTTTCCTGCTGCACAACCAGAAGGACTCACTGCTGAGCAACCTCAGCTCAGTGAGCATGCAATCACAGGCCTAATTGTAATCAAATGAGTAATCCAGGACCAATCCATAAAACACATCAGTGGATAATTAACATTAAGCGAGTGCCTGCTCCTATTGGACTTAATAGAAGATAAGCACATCCTAATGGTAAGCATATAGTCGGTTGAATTGGACCTCTCCAATATCCATATATTTCAGAGAAGAAAACTTTGTAATCTCTAAGAATACGAAGGATTTTTTTCTTGAGTGTGGCCTCTAGCATACAGCAGAACTTGGGGTAGATGAAGAAGTTATGAGAAATACATACCTTTATATGAAAAACAAAGAAAAGCAAAGTGTATTTAATCTAAATTTAATCCCCTGAGGAGTACAAGCCAGTGCATAAAGCACTCTGCATTAATTTCTGTTGCACAGGAAGGATGAGGAGGCATAGGATATTGCTTCTGCTTGTTAAGACGAGAATATTTATTGTATTTGTATAGCTCTGTGGGAAAGAACTGCTTGTAACACTGAAGACACAAAGCTCTTGTTGGCCAGAGGTTGATCCAGGGCAGAAAATGGCAGCCATATCCACAGGAGCTTGCACAACTACCTCATCAACTCCAGCTTCCAAAGAGCAGTCCACAGAGCCTTTGTACTCCAGCATTTCCATTGCTGGCTTCCAAAATTACCTGTTATTGAAAAATTATAAGGGTATTAAAAAATTACAGGGGAAAAAAATAGGGAAAACAGTTGGAGAAGAATGGGAACTCGCTACGAGCACTGTTGGGAATACAGAAATACATGCTAGTTGCTGATGGCACAGGCACATAAACTATCAAACTGTTCTGCACAGCTAGGGTAAAGTCTGCAGAATTAAACATTAATGCTAAGCTGCTTAAGATGAACACTGTGACTCCAGACTGTGTACATTAGAAAGGTTGACAGAAGACTAATTTCTAAAGGGGAAAATGTTTTAAAAATTAAGCACAGCCATCAATAAATCAGCCGAGCTTAAAATAAAAATAGAGGTTTGGATTTATACTGACATTTGAATATAATACAGCTATAAGAATAAAGGTTTTACAGAACTGTGTTCTACAGTAGTCAACTATTTCTAACACTTAATGTCTTTATGCTGGATATTGTGCTTAAAGAATTGTAACCAATGGTGTAGTTGGTGGATTTGTATCAAATTTCTCATGGTACAAATGCTAATAATTCCTCTTAGAACATATATATATATACCAGTGCAGATCTTCAGAATGCTTTACCAGCATTATTTAATGACATGCACAATAGCCCTTTGAGGTAAGCATTGTGGAGATGGAAAAGCTGAGACGTGCCAAGATATTTCTTAAAGCTATTTGGTGAACAAGCAGAAGGGTAAGAATTAGAATTTAAGAGGACTTAGCTCCCCAAAATGACTAAGGATCGTTGTTCTACAAAGGTTTCCAAATGTGATTAAACTATTAAAACGCTTTCACTCAAAATGCAAATAACACGTGGGCTCCAGCCCACTCCAATGCTTTTGGTCTAAACTGCCTCTTTTTGCTGCTGAGGGCTAGATCCTCCAAGAGGTTTTGTAATCTGCCCCTTTAGCAAAGTGCTTACAGCAATAAGACTGCACACAGAGTTTAAGCACCTGCATTAACGCCTCTGTGGATTAAAGCCATGCGGTTCAGCACCTTAAAAGACTGAGCTTTAAATTTACATTTTAATGCCATACACTGCTTAAGAGAATTAATCTTTAATAGGCAAGGTATTGTTTCTGATGAGCTTAGTCCAGCAAAAACCTGAAAACTTTCCTGCTCAGATCTTTCTGCTCATGGGCTCATCCAGCAGCACCAAGCCTGCTCTGTTAGCCTCCATTTAGGTGATGCTCAGGTGTGTTCCATCATCCCCAATCTAAACGAGCACGGAGACTTCAGCAGACAGTGGGAGCTATTGGCAAGATGGTTTGCTCTGTGCCTTCGCTTTCAGTTGCAGGAAGCACATGTTATTTGTGATGTTTTGGTTGAATTGTGTTTCAATCACAAACTGCTACATTTGATTATGATTTTTGGCATTCTTCTCTCTGGAGGTGAAATGGTGAAGAAGCGTGTCTTTCCGTCTGACTTGCAGCCTAAGGAACTGGTTCTCTTATTTCCTTGCTTGATAAGATTTTTTCAGAGCACGTGGTTTGCTTTTGAGAAGATTTTACTTAGAAGTTGTAAAACTATCTGGCTCCCAGTGCAAGATATCCCAAATGTGACAAACCTGGCATCTAGGCTGATGGTAGCTGTCTTTGGCTTTCTATGGCGATAAAGCTAAGACAACATGGAGTCATTCTACTTTTCAATCAGAAATGGAAAACACAACCCAACAGTACACTTTAAGGGAGATGTCATTCACTGGCTTATCTAGACAATGAGTGATTTTGTCAGAATTTGCAAGTTTCTTGTTTAATATTCAGCAGCCTTAGCACTCAGTAAACTGTGGTCTAATTTATGGTTATTATTATGGCTGCTTTTGTGAACAGATTCTGAGCTAAATGGGCTCCTTGAGTGCTTGTGTGGTATTTACAATGATCCTTACAGTAATCGCTAATATTTGATATTGAGAAACAATGATGTTTCTCTTTTGATCAGCATTTCATGCTTTTAAAAGGAGCTCTGTTTCCATGTTAAATGGAAGGAGTTTTTTTTCCCCTGTTTTGTGGCGGAATCTTTTATCATGAAATAAGAAAGTGAGGAAAAATGCAAAAGTTCGAGAGAAACAAAACAAGAATATTCAGTTGGAGACTCTCAGAGAGCATTACAGCTGCATTTGAAATAGATTATAGTATTATTTTGTTGTTTTCTATTTCAGGATTGCACTAAATTTTCTTTATACAGCACAATCCGGTTCTTTTCTTGCCTTCTCTGTGAGTCTGATGGGGCCCTGTTTATCCTGACTTTCATAATCTGGAGGAGAGCGATTAGCAGTGATATTTGGAAGTAGATACTGTTCTCCTGAGACCATCACCTGGCATGTATGACCTGCCATATGGTTGTGTGTCCAGATGATCACTGTGCTGGTCTCGGACACTGACAGGATTTCAGGACATCGGTTACCCAACAGAAAGAGCCCTTTTGTATCTCTTCCAGTGCAGGAATGTAAGAAGACAAAGTGACCAGAATCTCTTACAGCAAGATTCCCATCTTTCTGCACATTGCACACACTTATAGTAAGTTCTGGACATTGAGTGCTCATGGAGCTAAGGCTCCACAAGTGATTCTCTGGGATATCCCCAGGTGCAGGTCCCAGTTATATGAACGTTGAGTTCAACAATTAGTGGAAAAAAGAAAAAAAAAAACAGGTTTCCATATCCCAGATGAGCAAATGGCAGGACAAAGTTTATACTCAACATTTTTTTAACCCTGGCCTAGGTTCCATGAAGGGAAACTGTCTTGCAGGGAATATAAGGGTGTCCCGTTCTGTAGTTTAAAGATAAGGAATGCTATATCTTTGTGTATGATGGAGTACAGCTTGGAAGTGGCCTTTTGTTGTCTCTGGCTTCCCACACAGCAGTACTAAAACAATCTGTGCCCTATGAAAATAGGTGACATCTTCAGGGACCGTCCTCTGAAAGCAGCACAGTGTGCTACATCCCATACCAGATCCAAAATTTCCACTGACCCCATAGTGTTGAAGTTTATACATAATCTCAATAGAATAAAACCTAAGTGTTGGCCCTTATATTCTTTCAGTTCCCTAAAAAAGTCACAGCCCAAAAGAAGCAGAAGCAACCTTACAACATACGTACAATACATAAGGATTTAGGAAGTGAGCAGGTAGGAATATTTCAAAGACTATTCAACTATTTTCTTATATATTTCTTCTGGGTCTAAATCTTCTGTTAGATCTGTACTTGGTAATGTAATTAGCCAAAGTCTGCAGCGATAGCCACTTAAGCTACCTGGTTTCAGGGATGACTGAATATCTCTCAGCTTCTTCAATCCATTTTTACAAATGTGAAAAAAATGGGATTACTGGGAGGCTTTGTACGAGTTTCTTTAGCTGTAATTCCAGAGGAGTTCTTAGAGCTGTTCATCTAAGAGCTCGACTCTGGCGGTTGACGACTCTCCAATCTATCTTACAAATTTAAATGCCTCATCCTTAAATAGCCAGGGTCGAGGGGTAGAAATGCCACTTACCCTTTCCATCCCCTTTCTGCTCTCAGAGAAGGATGATAAAGCTACCAGGAGAGACAGATGAAGATGAGTGGAAGGGTTAGGAAGGAGGAAAAAGGCATTTTTCCTCACTCAGCCCAGCTTGAGCTCTAACAGGTATTTACAGTCTCTGGCTCTTGGTGCTTGTACTCAACTGTGTCAATCTGCTTCTATCCACAGGCTGACTGTAGCTAGGAGCAAGATAATTTATCTTTCTTGCTCTTACCCTTGTCTGTGTCCCTGCACATTAAGGATGTTTCTCAGGCAGCACAAATATGTGTGAAATCTCTTGATTGCCTTTGCCCCGTGTGAAAAGGCATTGTGTGCTCTGTCCTTGACCAGCTATTGTTACGCTTTATAGCTGGCTGATGAATTCTCAGTGCACAAGCACAAATTCTGATGGGTTGAATGAAAATATTTATATATGTATGCTCTGTACAGGAAGGGCACAGCTCCTGGTGACATTGCTGCCAGAGAGCTGCATGGCACTCTGCGCTGGATTTTCATATTCATGGGCTACCTTCTTAGCTAGCATGTAACTAGAATGCTTATAGACTGCATTGTTTCTGTGTTCTGATGTATTAATGCTTTTGGGTGGGGAAGGTGCTGTGTGTCGCTGCTCTTCATAAAGGTCACTGCTCCCTACAGAATAGGTAGCATTGTTGGCACCTCTACACTTGCATTGGGCATTTCTAACTGTCCAAAACAATGGTTGGCAGAAATTTCCTTCTTGTCAGCTGCAAGGATCAAAATCAGTGAATTTTTTTCTAAAATGTGTAGAATTTTGTGAGCTTTTTTTTTTCTCAACAGCTAAAGACTTCTTAGGAAAAGACAAAGACTAAGCTGAAGTTAGGGAGAGATATAAATTACCCTCAAGTGGTTTTGTTCTTCACTGTCTGTTTAATGGAGTCCTCCATAAATATTTATTGAGCTAAAAAGAGTCTGTATTGTTGTTACTCAAAGAGAAAAATCATACAGCTTACAAATTTAATAGCATCTCTCCAGAGACTTGGTCTCATTTTTGGGTGGTCCTGTGTGGACTTGTACTCAATGATCTATATGAATACCTTCCAGCTTGGAATATGATCTGATTGTATGGTGTATGGTAACTGATGAGTCACTGCCTGAACCACTGATTGAGCACCTGGGGAAAGGACCTGGTCAGCCCTGGGAGCACAGGTGAAGGCAATTCAGCTGTGCGATCAGAAGGGGTGGAGCCTGGCTGCACCTTTCTTAGACCTCATTTAAGGGCTGAGTGCCAGCCTGGAAGGGTCTTTTGTTGGACATCCTAGATCTTCTGAGATGGGTGAGTACTTTTCTGTTTATTTATTTATTTATGATACCTTTCCATCGTGCTAGTTCCTTTGTTATTACACCTCCTGTTTTGCTGTTCCATGGTATTGCTCTTTCTGACTGTTACAGATGGTGAAATATAATACCTTCAATTTTAGAGAACAGTGTCAGGAAAACAGTAATGTCTAGAGTTTTTGGAGGAATAATCTGTAAACAAAAGTATGACCACATCTATGCCTCACTTTTGAGGCACCAATTAATTATTTCTTAAGTGTTTATTTGTAAGATTATTGGGATAGTTGTACAAACAGCTCAGTTCTAGACTTCCTTCTTTTTCCTCAAATGCAAAGCAAAGATGAGGGAATTGGTGAAAACAGCAGCTTTCTGATTCATCTAAAATATGTGCTGATAACCATCTTCTATCAATGTGTTTTTTTTTTTTCCTGGTTGGTTGATTTGGTTGCTTAGTTGGTTTTTGTTTATTTCTTTGTCTGCTTTTTTTGATTGGTTTGTTTGCTTTAACTCTGCAAAGCAGCAGTTTATTAAACCAAAATGGCTGAAGCACAACCAAAGATCAGAGATAGCCCTTTGCTATTTCAATGTACCTGAGTACTCACTGGATTAGCTACATCGATTTCAATAAAGCAGTCGCTTTTTGTACTGGGAAATATTCACCTTAAAGATTCAAAATCCAAGGTTTGACTAATTTAATCGTTTCTAATTTGAAGAAAACGCTTGTGATGTATCATGCAGTACAGACATTAGTACATGTGGTGTGCTGAAGCTCTCACTTCTGACTCTTTCAGATGTGCTGTGAACAGCATTATAGATTTAGTCCCAACGCTGTCTTCTGGAGAGTTGTGAACCAATTTGCGTTTTACAGCTGTAATCAACAGAAGCCTTCTAAGATAGATGGAAACACTAGAGAAATGTTGGGAAATATCAAAGAAATACCCTTGCAGATTGATAAAACTAACAGGAAAATAATATTCTGAAGCTGCATAAGTTAACCTTATATTTCAAATGCTTAATACAAATAATAAATATTTAATTAGGAGGAAGTCTTTGTATGTTTTGCACAGCTCTTCTGCAATTAGCAATTTTTCACATGTGTGTTAGGAAAATTGATATGTACATCTTGAAGAAGGTCCAGGAAGCCTTGCTTTTGAATTTACATGCTGCTCTCATCTTACAGGCAGAAATGCATGCACAGAATGTTTTCCTATGAACCGATGAAGAGCTGCTACCAGCTCTGTGTTGATTGTGTTGCGTCACTGTACAGGTTCATTACAGCTTGATTGATAATTACTGCTATTGAGACTTTATCCCGGTTTTGCTATCATGCAATAAGATGCACTCAAGACAGCAGAACAGCAGAACTCAACTATAACACTGATGGGGTTTCAGTATCACTGGAAGGAAATATTTACTTCTAGCTGCCAGTGTTTGCATGAGGTCTGTGTTCCAGAAACCACTTGGGTCAGGTCTAGAATAACTCTTTCTGTGTGAATTTTTTCATTTCCTTATGGTAGAACACTAAGCTGTCTAAAACCCTTGGCATGCTTCATTTATTATTCTAGAGAATGTTGGAAGTATCCAAATAATTTTGTCAGGACGGTGTCTTTGATAAAGCAGATTTTATTCGCGATTGCAGTGGCGGGCATCCCACAAGCAGGAGAGCACACCTATGGACATGGATATGACAGTTTTTGTACCTTGTTTCCCCCCCCCTCCCCCCTCTTGCCTCCCATTTCCCCACTGGCTGGGTACTCCAGGTTCACAATCTTATCAAAAGGTTTACATTTGTTAATTACTTGTTAATTGTGTTTTTTTCTGGTGTCAGTCAGTAGCAGTCCTGTTGTCTCCAAGATGTTTCAGTCCTCTTCTCATTCGTATTGATATGGTGATCTTCTTCAGTCTTTGTTTCTTCAGTCTTTTCACTCCTTTTAATTCGTGCAGGATATTCTTGCAATGTGTGCAACATATATTTTTTTCATGCTGGCTATACGTAAGCTGTTACTAGCTTATATATGTATGCATATATTGTTTTGCTTATATACTGAGTATACATTGTTGGGGAAGGTTTATCTAGAGGATGAGCAATGAAAACTACCAGAGAACCCTGATAAAGTGGAAAGACTCCTGAAAAGAGTTATTAATTGTAATAAAGGACCCAAATGGTAGCAGAGGGCATGAAGTTAACAAAATTCTTATCTTGTTTCTGATGCAGAAACAACATGCAATTCCCACAAGAATGTCAAAATTCTTGAACAATTGGGAATGCTATGATCTAGGAACTGCTTGCTTTCGCCTCGTGTGGGAGTGAAGTCACCCAACAGAATCTGGATTTGAACCCAGTCTCTTTAAAGGTCTCTCTATATACATATTCTCCAAAGTAAGTGTTAGATGATGAAGGAAAACTTAGAGCAGGCCCGCATGCCTGCCCCCATGAGACATGTGGTGAACAACGCTATGCTTTGCTTTTCCCCAGGTCAGACTTGAGGGAACAGCCTTCACCTATTTACGAAGTAGCGCCAACAAGATGAGTCAAATATTTCCATCCAAACTTGTCGTTTCTTTGGGAAGAATTTGTCCATGTTGAAAATCTTTGAGCCTCGCTTTGTCATTTCAGTTTTGATTATAAAGCAGTGGTGCTTTTGTTGCTTGGAATGGTGCTGATCCCTCACCACTTTCTGTTCTCTGTCAAAACCATGTGTTGACTTCAGATGTATGTGCATCTCCCATTGAATTCAGCAGCACTTCTTAAACACAGGGATTCAATTATCTGCTGCTAATGGCCCATCCATTTTGCAAACACTTATTGCTTTCTCTAAGTATTCTCTTAGCTCATTCTGGTACTGACTAGGTTTATCTGAGAGAGATCTACTGAGCATGCTGTCAGGATACCACTTACCTGTGTATCTCCATTTAATGTTCTTATTTTGGTAGAGTTCTTATCTTTCCTACAACAGCACATGTACCACAAATATTAAACTGTGCAAAACTGTGACTTCAATGACTTCTCATAGAGAATATTGTCAAAATTTGAAGTAGTACCTCTGGGAGAAGCCAGGAAGACTGTGATGAGCTCCAGGTTGTAACTATACTGTCATCCACTATTTAATGTCCCAACTGAAATGCAGAAAAGGGACATATTCCTTTCCCCCTGTTTATGTGTTTTCTGCACTTAGTGAGGACAGTGAATTTTAGTTTCTGAACCACACTATGCAAGGTGTTGTTGTTTGCCTTCCTGGCAAATGCTGTGTGTTGTTCCTTTTGGCACATAACATTGACAGTAGTCTCAGTGCCACTCAGTATTACTTATTTATCAGTCCAGTGACTCCACTATGCTAAGGTAAATAGAAGGTACTATCTTCTGCCACAGAGGATAACATCGTATTTGCATGCCTGTATTTACTGATTGATCCTGATTAACATAAATTTGTTGGATTTCATCAGGCCATCATCCCATTCATTAAAATTGCATGGTAGAAACAAAGAATTCCATGTGACACTTCAAATCGGGAGTCCTACCAGGTAGAGGGCAGGTACATATTCTCAAGGTGTGTTTGTTTACTGCCCGAGTACTGAGCTGCCTCAGGTCATGGTTCTGTACAACCACTTGGGCTCCTTCTGAGCATAGATGAAGACTGCTATTTCAGTTGTTTATATCAGTTCAAGCAAAGGAAGTAGGCTATTCTTCGTTCCATTTCAGTGTTATGCACAGGCATGCTCTGAAAGTAATGAGCAATGCTAATTAAATCAAATTTTGACCTCCATAACATTCTCCTACCCAGATTAACTAAGGATGAGAATTTCTCCCTCTTTGGCACTGCTGGCAACGTCCCAACGTATTTTGCTTACGCAGTTCTTTATCTCAGTGCAGCACTTCCCACACAGGAATAAGCTCTTCCAAAACATGTCTGTGGCAGCCCCTGTTTGTTTGCACTATCTTTGTGGCTGTTTTGCTTTCCTTGCAGAAGGCGTGACTCAGCCAAGCAAGCTGCTGGACAGAGGGGAGCCTTGTGTCTGTTGGGATGGAGAGGCACTGCGGTTCAGCACAGCAATAGGCCCTCTGGGAAAAGTGTTGGGGTTAAGGATTGGGTTAAGGAAGGCTAAATAAATGCACACTAAGGATGAACCCTTAGCTTAGGCCCCCATGGAAATACAGTATCCACTCTTCCCCTCCAAACTGCAAAAGTATAGGAACTAAGCCTCCTTTGTTATTCTAGCATGCATCCCTGCAGCCCACCGAAGTCCCTATGCTAACTTGATTTAATCACTCTATTCTGGGCAGATATTTCTTGCTGTAATCTTTCCTTATTCCTATAATCTGTTTTGTTCTACTTTTTCATGTTCGTGGAATATATGGGGAAGGCTAAACATAAGCTGGGAATGAATAGCCAGCCATAGGTCAGCATGCACTGGTTTGTCAGGTATTTTTTTTCAAGGTGCCAAATAATGAGGAAGATGCATGATGACTCACATTCCAACCACTGCAAGTAGAATGGTGCGCAGCTGTTCAGACTCAAACAAGTAGATGAATTTCTCTCTACTGTTCTAGAGGGATGCTCAGTCTCTGAAGCCATTGGAGCAGGTGGAACAGCAATGGGTAAAACCAAATGTTATTTGTATTCTTGACAACACTAATTTGAAGTAAGTTACTGGGTGAGGTGAAATGACTTAGCTCACAGGCACTGACTGGTGAGAAAGAATGATGACTCAAACTGCTCACTGGTGGTTAAAATTAGGTCTAAGAAGGTCTGATTTCTTAAAGACCTTTGGTGAGCTCATCTGTATCGTAGCAGCAAAACAGTAATCTAAGTCTTCACCTCAGAATAAAGCAGCGAGTTGTTCTTGTCATCTGAATATGGGTTCTGGATAGCGTTAGGAAAACTGATGTGTTTAGGGTATATGTATGTGGAAAAGTAGGTCATATCCAGCTGTCTTCATTGGTTTGCAAGATGTAAGGTAGAATAGCCTGATGGGCCAATACCAGCTTGGCTCTGCAAGGGGCTGCAGTAGGGTTTGTGATGGCATCTGTACTCCTTCAGGTGTTTCTTGTATTCTTCTGGGTAAAACCACTCAAAAATACAGAAAGACCCTGATGTGTCACGCTTTGCCCAAGTAATAGTCCTCAGTGCAGAGCAAGTGTTACCCAAGAGTTCTACAAAGCCATTTTGAAGCCCTGATGGCAGCTGCCACCATGTGGAAAACTCCAGTGGGTTACAAAACAGACTTTTACAGTAATGTTGCAAGGCATTCAATTCATCATGAGATTAAACTTCATGTCTGCTCTGAAAAGCCTTCATAATACAATGTGGACTATTTGCCTTGTAAAAGTATGTGCATAAATCATGAGCAGTTGCTTGGGCATCTATCTATCACCTTAGGAAAAAAAATGTCTGTCTTGTGGTATGTGGGGGACAGCTTGGAAGAAGGAAGGTCGTTCCATATCTGCAAGGGAAGAAGACAACCACACATTGTATATAAGCAAATTGGAAAAGGAGGAGATCTGATGTTCCATATCTGGAAATGACTGTTCACTTAGACTTGGTTTTTTAAAACTGATAAATCATAGATTCATGATTGTGTAAGATTTTTTTTTAGAATCATGGGCATTCAAAGAAAAGTATTATAAAAGCAAAGCAAATTCTTATGTTGAATTAGCTCCTGCTAATTACTGCATGAGAAGATGCAGGTTGTCAGAGAAGTATCCAGTTCAATGGACTATAATGTGTTTGCTCACCTATCCTCATTGAAGTGGGGCTTAACTGGAACTAAGATCACTTTTCACTTGCACTAGTGAAACTCAGTGTGAATTGCTGAAATCATGGCTGAATAAACTATATCTGAGGACTTGACCCTTCATTTGTGGAAAACTATTGGTGAAGTCAGCCACAGGATTACTGCATCCAGAGCAACCACAGAATTTTTTTTATCTTTGTACTGACACCATGCTGCATAAAATGAGTAAACTGTCTTTAGTAAACTGGATGCAGACTGCATTTTGGCTAAGAATATGTCTGTACTGGTCTGTTCAAAATCTTGCTGAAAAAGGTCTGGTAGCTGTGATTAGAGCAATCTTTAAAGACTTTCAAGTGACTAACTCCATGCTTTCCACCGTGATCTTTTAAAAAGGTTTGTTAAATAGGGCATTGAGCTTGCAAAGCCTTGTTTGTTCTGACATTTCTAAGTAAGTCAGATTGAGTTTCAGTCTACTGGACTGACTTATTTGCATTTCAAAGACCCTGAGAGTGAGCAGCAGAGCCAACATCTATGGGGTCTCTGCTTTTTTTTTTTTTAAATCAACAAAACCCAAAACTTGGGCAGTTGTTAGCTGAAGTGCTGACTCATCAGTGATGTCACACTTTTAAAAACTGCCTTGATGTCCAATTAAGGATTTATGAAATGAAGCACGGTGCAAAACGGAGAAGAGCAAGGAGAATTCAGCTGACAGGAGATTAGCAAAGGGATGGAGTTGGATCTAAAGTGAACATTATCCACGGTGCATCCCCAGAGTGCCTTACTGCAGATCAGAGAGCTGCAGGAGTGTACCTGCTTGTTGGAAGTTTTATAATACAATGCACAGGATTTATAAATAGCTGCTGAAGTCTAGTATATCTTTCATTAGCTGACTAGATATGTTTTTGGTCTCAAGTGAAGACAACACATTGCTAATACCCCGCTAACCCATATCCTGCCTTGCAGCTGGTGATAAATTGCCAACACTTGATGAAGGGTTGCACACAACAGTTAAACCAATGTTCCAGTAACAACAAAGGAAAATTAGGGCAAAAGACTAGAAAAAAATGTTTGTTTTTTTGTTTGCACGGAAAACTCATCATTGAGCACAGTTCCCTTCTGATACCTATATGAATGTTGAGGTGAAGTATGATGTCATCTCTATATATCATTAGTAATGACCATTAATAATGGAAAAGTAGATACAGGCCTTATTTGAAATAATGTAAATAATAAGCCTCACTCATAAACTAGAAAACTGAAGAATATGGTTTATTTCATTTAAAAATCTGCCTCTTTGATCTTAGTGTACTGTTGAAGAGGACTCACCAGTTTGCTCAGGGTAATAGTTCCTATGGACTGATGGGGTGTTGTAGGTAAACTCTTAGTTTTTGTGCCATTGGATAAGCAGTTTGGTCGTGGAACCAAAGCCTAAGGAATGTAATTACACACATGTTCTTGTTCATTCTATTAACATACTGATGTTTCCTCCAGATATCTTCTGGTCATTTGAAATATGCTTGGATAATTCTAGTAAGGTAGTATTAATAGAATAATGAATCTCTATGAATATAAGTTATATTAATGGTTCTGATCACCTCTTTGACAAAGAGTTGAAAATTCCCTGTCTTTCTAAATATCTTGACTACCCCAGGAATGAAATCATTGATCCATTGTAGAGTAGAAAAATCTACACTATTTCTTCCTTTCTTCTTGCTCTACCCTTTTTTTTTAATAATCTAAGGATGAAAACTAGCAAATTTCCCAAGAAAATGTGCTTCATACAAAACTGGACTTTTTATTTTCATGTTTTGTTGTTTTGTCTTGTTTGTTTTACTTTTAGGCTCTTGTGTTGCAAAAGATTTGCGAAATACAAAAAAGAAATCACATAGTCAAAATTAGTCAAAATATGCTTTTTACTTCATATTTAAAGGAAATTATAACAATAAACTAGTCAAAAGTTACACATTTCCTTTAGTATTTTTTTGTTCTGGAAAACAGTTCAAATATTTTAAAATTCTGATGAGATGTGAAGATGAACTCAGCACATTTTGGGGAAAAAAAAAAAAACCACCCCCTTCTTTGGCTGGTATGTAGCATCTGCTGCTAAGTATGCAGCCTCCGCAGCCTGCAGTATGCTGATCAGGAATTGACAGAGCTATTCCAGATGAAGAGACAGGCTCAAAACTGCTGGGACTCTTAAAGCCTAATGAAGGAATTTTTGAGCAGTTTAAAACCACCTTGTAGAGTTAGTTAATACAGTAAACTAGACTTATACTCTTCTGGCTAGACTTGGCAAAAAGCAAAAGAAATCAGTGATCAGTTACAAGATCTCTCTCTTTGAAAACTAAGCTAGTGATGTGCATTATGAAACCTTCACTATTCAAGTGTAAGTATTCAGGGATATATAAATCTATTCCCTATGATTCTGCGCATCATGAGTCAATTTACAATTTGTTGTTATGAAATAGTGTCAAGCCCTATGCCTGAGAAAGAGAAAACTGAGTAGCAATCAAAGCTTGATGCGTATGATAGTTGCTCTGATGCTGTTTAAGTTTATTTCCAGTTCCACTAACGTCTTCTATTATCAGAATATGTTTGATTTCAGAAGGCAACTTCCATCTGGTCGTTTAACTTTTAGAATATCTCAGAAAACCTTTTTTTTTTTCCAAGTACAAATGTATTATTAATACTACAGGGAAAAAAAACACATCATTATTATATTGACGTATGAAAGATGAGTATTATGAGTAAAGTATTCATGAATTTGCTTAACAGTCTTGCTACTCCAGTTTTTGGGCTCGGTTGTTCTCATAGCGGGATTAAGAGATATACATTGAAATAAAGAGCAGGAGTATCTGGTGAATATTAACAAAATGCAGACAACTCCAAGTAGAAGAAACCTGGCCCACTTTTACTATGTCAGAGCCCTAAAAAGCCAGGCTTACTGCTTCTGTCATACAAAGTGTCAAGGTTTATGCAGTATAAATTACTGCTGAAGTCATAGCTAGACTGCATAAAACACAATAACAAATGAAACAGTATAAGAGCTCCTGCAGTGATATTTGCAAGATGACTGGAATGTTTTATTTGTGTCTCAGTTGCTAATTATATTAAATGTTTTCATATAGGTTATTTTTTTCTGGGGGGAAAAAAAAATCAGCAAATAAAAACACTATTTTATCTATAGGTCAGATTCTTTGCCAGTAACTTGCATCATGGTCAAGCTTATCTTTCCTCATCCATTTATCTTATGTAACTTATTTGTGAGAAAATAGGTTGGCTTTTATTTCTTAATAAAATGTATTTCTTTGTGATCTGTAAGCATAAGTCTTCAGCATGGGCTGTCTTCTCTGTTCTATGCATTGTGTTACACATTCAGCACAAAACTGTTTCTACACGTGTGGCTGTTCTCTGAGAGAAAATAGTATTTTTACTTATCTTCTCAACAAAGTAATGACCTGGAGGACCATTTTATGGACTTATCAGAAAATACCCTAATGTTACTTGTAATCTGGCTTTGATCTTTTGGGAGATGAAGAGTGAAGTCATGACTTCAAGATTTGAGCCATTCTCCTCATCCCCACTAAAAAATGGTGTGTACTAAGATGTAAATTCAAGCCCACAAGCTGCTTCTCATGGGTACATATTTGGGGAAGGGGTAGGAAGCTAAACGTGAGGAGCCTGCAGTGTTCATCCCTTCTTGGGGACTAAGAAGTAGGAGACCCAATCCAGGTCAGCAGCCTCTCCAGCTGAGTCTTGAGCACTATGTGCTTGACCTTTGCTTTGTATTTGCAGTGACTTCCTCCAGTTTTGGTTAATGCACAGCGATCAGAGAGGGCATTTCTATCCTGAGCCTCTCACGAGCCTCGTTGTTTGTAACCATGGAAAAGCAACCATTGTGCCTGTACAGAGAGGGCGTTGCAGTTGCACTTTAAATTCAAAACAGCTCTTGTTCTATGCTGACCTCCCTATGTAGACAAGCCCTTTGTGAGATCATCTGCAGTTTTGATGATAATGGTGGCTTTATTTTCTTATATTGGGCCTTGGGGTGCAAGAGCTATTGTAAATCCTTCTGCACTTGTGCATGTTATTTCTCTTTATTCCTATCCTAATTCACATTTCCTATCCCCTAGACCAAAATACTGATTGTAAATAAGCTTTTTATTTTCATTTTTCAAAGTTATAGCTCTGAACAGCATGACACAAAAAAATCCACATATTTCTCTTTTTCTTAACAAAGTGTGGTGGGTATTTTTTGTTTTTATTTTTTTATTTTTTTTTTCCGAGGTAGGGGGGGTGTTGCATATGAAAGGTCAAATGCTTCCTCTCACATTTAATTCATTTAATACCAGAATGATCTTTCTGGCCATCTGTTTATTGTTGAATTAATTGTCAATTAATTGTCTCTTAATTGAAGCATTTGTTTTCAATTTTCAAAGATTAGCAGGGTATTAAATGGGAGAGGTCAATACAATTTGGGAGAATGTTTTAGATTTCGCTTATAGAAGCTGGGAATTGTAGCTTTCATTAAACATCACTCCGGTATAATTTGTGTCATTAAAAATGGCAATTTTAGCCAATTACTGCAGCTGTTTTGAGTTTACTTGCTTGAATGATTTCTGATCCCAGGACTTGAAAAGATCTGAAATCTGCCTATTGCTTTCTGCTGCTATAGCTAGTTAAAAAAAGAATTAGTCATACAAAGAAATGTATTGAAATTATTACTTTTCACTGGAGAATATAACTCTTTAACAAGCAAAACAAACAAATGCTAATATATATTTATAAAGGCAGACACTAGACCCTAATTAAGTTGCTTTTAGACCAAGTCAGGCTTACACAGGGAAAAGGCTGATGGAGGTGAAAGCATGAGCTTGACTCTGCATGAGGTAGGATGAAGAGATCCCAAGTGTTTATGGGTGAGAATTCAGCACAGGGAGCACCCTGATGGAGCTATGGTGGGTGCAATTGCACTCTGCAGATTATAAATGCACTTAAATATTTAGGAACTGAGCTCTTATACCTTCAAGAGTTGTGTGAGCTGCTCTGAATCTCAGCCTAGAACCGGTCATTGACATTCCCATCAGCTCTTCAGTTGTGGAGCCCTGGGAGCTGAGCCTAGCTGATGGAAGTTGGACAGGAGCTCCCTGATAAGTCCATGGCTGCCCAGCACTGCCGGTAGCTATGTAATGTTTTACTTCTGTTTTACATTCCTTTAAGTAATTTAGGTGTTTAGATTGAATAAGATCCTTTGAAGTACCTGCTTCATTAAAAGGAAACTTCAATTTTGGAAGATACATTTTTGAAGAAAAAAAAAAGCTATTCTTTTATTCCCCAATGAGCTCCATAGTAGGCAGAAAAGCTACCTGAGTTTAATCCAATTTATGGCCTTCTTAATCAGTGATTCAGCAGAATCCAGGGGAAAGTATTTAACATTTAGGGTTTGTTACTGCATGTCTTTCTGTACTGAGTAATTTTACTGAAGGTAGAGCTGGTAAAGACAATCCTGTTATCTCTATCTTGATGTTATTTCATTTAAGAAACCATTGTTCTCTCTTCAGATGTTAGGATGCAGACCAGAAGGGATCTGATTTTTCCAGTATCAATTCCTAGACATCAGCAATTGTTGTACATAAACTGATACAAGCATTCATTTGACCACATTACATCTACTATCTAATCACAGACGGAGCTTCCAAAGACCGAGCTAACAGAGTTTAGATCAGTAATATCAGTGCCTGAGTAGATAATACCGATTGCTTGAAGAATACATTATGCTCTGTCTTATTTGATAGAGAAGAAATTAAATTTGATTTTGATGTTTGCATGCACTTTGTCTGTATGAGGATGAATGTATATTCATCCATCACTGTATGAGGAAACTCTATAAACTCTATCCTTACCCAGGCCAGACAGACTTATTTGTCTCAGACATATGAACTTGTGTATTCAAAGTAGCCACAAGGTAAATCAGATCATAATAGATAGCCTGTGATTATCATATTTTTCAAACAGATAAATAAGACATCAAGAAATGGCATGATGTCCTGTGGTTTTTCTCCTGTCAGTCTGAGGCACAGTCTGCAAGGGCAGCTCTGAAATGGGAGGCCTGAAAAATGCAGTGGAAAAAAGGGTCAGGTGTTTGACTTTGCTTGGGGTTTTGGAATTTTAGCTTAATCCCTGGAGAAGTGAATCCAGAAGCATGGTAAGATGGGGGAATACATTATTTCTCTGGATAGCTCTGCAGTTGCTGAGTAAATTGCCTCAATTGTGTGTGATAAGTGTAGAAAAGAGGATGATAAGGCTGCCAGTGAATATCAGGGTCTGAATCAGAGATTCTGGAGGGGATCGTGACTCCTTCTACTTATAGCAATTAGCGTAGCGTATATATTCAGAGGAGAACAAAATGATAATGTGTGTTACAAAAGCCCAAATCCCGGGCATGTTAAATAAACCAGGAGCAAAGATAAAGCTGCTCCTTACTTGCATTTAGTGTTAAACCACGGAGTCCAACAAATCTTTCCTGACTAAGCCCATACTTAGCAGCTGGGAACCCATTTTCACTGGGTCACGCCTGCCTCCTGGCTTCACATGATTTGTGTTTGATTTGCATTAACTGTGAGTGGAAAACATGGCCTGATTGCTTTTACTCAACAATCATAAAGATGGCTTAGAGTGCAGTAAAGATCATTTGGAGGTTGTATGGTAAGGCCTTTCCAAATAAAGCTATTGTTTTGTTAATGGTATCTACACAGATCAGTCAGAACAAAGCACCAAAATAGACCATATTATTTTTAAATAACACGCTTTGCTGAGGTCTTCACCAGATTCTGTGTTGAAAGATCATGCAGAGAAAGATTTAAAATAAACTTTGAAGAGGGTAGATTCTACATCTGAAAGTTAAGGATTATGTATGGTAGAATAGAATATATTTTCCATTCTGTTGAACATTCATAAAAAGTCTGTCCCTCCAGTGGTATCTATTTATTTATTTAATATTAAACATTATGTTAGGTGGTATGTGTCTGTTCTGGATAGGGATTCCATTGCTGAAACTGGGGAGAACAATTCTCTGATAACCTAACTGTTGGTGTTGTACATTTGCGTCTACATGCTTCCTTCTATAGACTGGAATGACCTTTAACAAAGGCATTCCAGGTAATGTTTTGGTACGCTGAAAATCAAAGTAAATTTAATCTTCAACCACAAAATCTGACATTTTTCTGGAAATATTGTGTTCACCGTCAAGATTGGCTGAGAGAGGCTTAATGCATTTCACTGACTAATCATGGAAAGTAGCAGGTTTGCTATGCAAAAACTAAAGAGCTAGTCTGTATCTCATTTACCAAAACCCAAGTAGTTGTTTCTGTGAAGTTGTTGAACACAGTCAGCTATTCATGCTTTTTTTTTCTAATTTTACAACTTTTTAATGTTGTCTGATATGCTGAGATGCTGTTAGGTCAATAGATCCTGCCCCTAAAAAATCCATATAACTACCCTCAGGTGCTTTCATTAACTAAGCCTTCTTGCAAGCACATCTTTGCCCAAATTACTGCTTTCTATTTTTTCCATACTGATTTCAGCAATTTTTGTCTTATTAGTGGAGTTGAAGTATGAACATAGTTCCTAACAAAGGCAATTCCTAAAGGTATGCTAAATGTTCAAAATGTTGCAAAATATCATTGTTTGTCTTTATTAATAACCTTACCTGCTAGTTATAAAGTTCTTATAGGATTTAATTAATGAACCTCCCCCACCTTCACCACCATTTAATTCCCTTATGACAAGCAAATTTTGAAAGCCCTCTTTTTTTCCTGCAAAGTTTAATATTTTGTAAAATCATTGCAACTGTTAATTTTATTTTTTTTATTTGTTGACATTCCTTTGAATTGGCAAAATGTTAATCAAGATGCTGAGCATCATGAGGTGTCTTTTTATTTTAAATAATCTTGTTGCATTTCTTTGTAAATTGAACACAACGGTTCATGAGTTCTACCCTGGATGATATTAAATAGGTGTTTTGTTCCTACTGCGAGAGAAACTCTTGCAGATGAGAAAAATGTGGGATGTGTGATGTGTCACTGCAGTGTAAAAATTGTCTGACTTGTGTTACAAATGGCTTCAAAGCCATTGAAGAGAAAAATTGCCTTAAATGATTGTAGATTAATGTTCTGCCATATGAAATAAGAAGACTGTCAGCTACAGACCACTGAATGTAAGAGGTGACATGCTCTGTAGACATCTGTCAGTAATATTGGGGGAAAATGCTGTGTTGTCAGAGAGCACCTCAATTTGAGTGACATAATACTATTGGCCTCATGCTGCCAATTCAAAAATGTCCTTGGAATTTATAAATATTATCAGTGGCAAATTCCTATATTATCTGTTACACATGGAGGTCTTCTGTAAGACTTCTCACCTTGATGAGTATCCATTTCTCTTTCATAGAAGTAAAAAGTTGGTTTTGAGTTGCTGAAAGTAATCGTAGTTTGATAGCCTTAGACATGTGCTGAAAGCTTCGTACCCTTATTTATGTTAATGTTCTCAAAAGCATAGACTCAGTGCATCGTGTCACAGGCATTTTACGTGGAGTGATTTCACATTCTGAAATCAGTTATGAGCCTGGTCAAAGCAGGACAAAGAAATAAAAAACACCCAAGTGGAACACTGAAGTGGAATGAATAGATAGACAAACAGCAATTAGCACTTGCAACTTCATCTCTGTTCTTTTCATAGCATCATAGAATCACCAGGGTTGGAAAAAGACCTCCGATATCATCCAGCCCAACCGTTCACCTACCACCAGTATTTCCTCACTAACCCATGTCTCTTAATACAGCATCTGAACATTTCTTGAAACGTTTCTTTTGCATGTCTGTACTGCATATGTCAGATCTCACCTGGCTATGAGGGCAGTGGACGTGAACAGATGTGGCTCCTAACAGTTACCTCCCAGTAACAAGCACAGCCACGTGCCACTGCTGATTCTGTTCATTTCTTTGGTCTCCCAACAGTCCTTATTATCGCCCTTCAGAGAAATGAGTTTCAAACTTAGGTGAAGATTCTTTGAAGCAAAGCCAAGGCTTATTTTATGATTTGCAAAAAAAATACTGTTAATGTTTCAGAACGTACTCATTTTTTTTTTTAATTTATTTTTAAAAATTCGGACATATCAAACAGCAATGATAATATTTCCTCAGAGGCGCTCCTATGCTTGAATTTTCATCTGTTGGTTTTAGTTTGTCTTCTGTTCAGCTTGAGAGGAAGGAAGCTTGCTTTGGCCGGCAGTGATGGCTCAGCTCTGGGAAAAAAGTTACAACACTTTGTCAGGACTTCTTACTTTTTTTTTTTTTTTTTGAAGAGCTGTGTGCCCTACAAAACTGTTTTGTGTGAGGGCATATATGAGGGTGCAGTCTCAAGTCAGGTTGTTAGTCCCAGGCTTGTGGCTGGTCACCATTCTTCCGGCTTGGTTGTTTTCTAATTCCTCACACTGGTTATTCTTGGAAACAGATGAGAGGTTTATGAAAGGAAGTGGAAACATGTAAGATGTCTGCTTACATCACTTTTAATTATCGTGACACTAATGCAGCAGTGCTGCTGCTGGGACTTGTAGATAGAAATCTTCTATAGGCTCATGGTGATTAGGCACAAGAAAACTGTAGTCTACGTAACGTGTTGTATAGAAGTGCTCAAACTACAAATATTAATTTAGGAGAAATTGAAACGGTGATACAGAAACCTCTAACCCTTCCTGACTGATTTGATGAAATTATGACTGATCTTTCCACAAAGGCTTCAAAGACATCCTTCTGATAGTTTATTTAGCTTTTTGGCAATGCTATCATAACTGCAACACCAATAAATTATTTTACACTACACTGTAAAATAACTCAGCATCAGAAAATGCCAACTAAAGGCCGTGTTAATGATACAGCTACTCCCCTATGTCCAATAGATGTGTCAAAGTGCATACAAAGCTCTGACTACAGTATGAGTTTCTCCAGTCCCATTCTAAAGAAAAAACACTATCAACTTCATCTATTGGGAAAAGATGCCCCAAAGATGATCTCTGGAGCTCTTGGAAGAGTTGAATCTTAGCATGCGTCACACAGACCAGGAAAGTTAGTGCTGGGTCTGTGTTGGATTTTGATGGCAATGCACTCATTTCACCACAAAAGATGAGAGAAAAAGACTAAATTTACAAAATAATTGAGTTTGTTGTTGGGAGACTTGGCAGTCTCCCGACTGATGGTACTGTTATTTCAGCAGGAATCTTGTTAATGTGAGCTGGAGCCAAATAAGAGCAAATCTGAGAAACGGACTCCTTAAGTTACTGTGATTGATCTTCAGCTTTGCCAGAGGAAGCTACTTGAGTTCCTTCCATCGGAAGTAGAGACCACACTTCTGTCACACCATCACACCTGTGGTACAGCATTTACTTTGCTTTTGAAGTGCAGAGAAAAGAGAGGGCAACAGGAAAGAGGAGGCGTGAGGTATAGATTCTTAGTTGCTTTGCTTTTCTCTCAATAGAGATGAAAAGTATTCAATCTGTCAGAAGGATTCAAAGACACTGAGAGAAGCGTGGCTATCAGATGTATTCAATAGTTTCTTAGAAACTTTGTGGAAAGTTTCCAGGAAGGAGAGCAGTCTGGCAGGTTCACCGCCCCCAATGGACAAGGAGCCAGAGGTGGGAGGAGAGGGGCATGAAAGCCGTTGTGTGGATGTTAGCCCTTTCTTTTCCAATTTTCTGTGGCTGCATCATAATATATGTATCTCTTCGGGTATTAATTGATGCACTTTAAGGGAGTGATCCAGCAGCATCTTTTGAGTATTCCTTTGCTGACGGCATTCTGACATTCAGAGGAAAAGTAAGTTTTCACTGTTTTCAGGCTCAGGAGAATCCAATTAACAAACACAAATTCTTTTAAAGTCAAATTAAAATCTACTTCTGTGGGATTATCATAATATGTCTGCATGAAGATACAAGATGTAAAATGTACATGTATGCTTCAGAACCTTGAGGCAAAATAAACATCATGTCAGCAAAAGGGGATTGTTTGAGTGAAGGATAGTGATGACTTACAGCCTTGGAGCTTTATTTAATAATTATTTAAGAATGGCACTTAAAACGCTTGAATACATTTGGGGCCTATTTTAATATTTTTTTTTATTGTGTAAATAAGTCTTTTTTTTCCTGAGATGGCCGGGTTGCTGTTAGCTGTGATTCCTTTGCCAGTGAGCTCTCTTGTGCCAGTCAGTTAGAGGGCAGGAAATTGTGGCTAGTGACCACATCCAACAAGCTGTGTCATCCTCTGCCCAGCTTGCTGGCACTTTTCAGCTGTTTCTGCCTGTTTTGAGTGATTAAATGCAGATTTTTCAGTGCCAGTCCACATGCATTTATTTCACAGGCAGATAGCAATGCAAAACATAGAAAACAATGGGTGAAACAGCAATGGGCTTACAACCACAAATAGAATTAAATACTTTGGATATTTAAACTTTGGTGCCTGCCAGTTTGGCAGGCTATAGACTTCTTGATGTGGCTTGGGTGAAACCCACCCATGGGCCTGTTAATTTAGACAGCTTAGGAGCTTGTTCAGAGTGAATGTGAGCCACATGATTCCTAGCAGGGAGCTGCTGCCATGCGTTTGTGCACTGTGGTTATGCATCACACAGGTGAACCACGGTTTAACAATGGTGAATGTGTGTTGATGTAGCAGGACTGATGTGACCCTGGAATTTTGTAGAAAAATGCATTAATAGAACAGTGGCCACGCACAAAGCAGAAATAAAAGTGATAGAAGTGATTGGTGTCATCATTTTGTAGGGAGAGGATGTGGTTACTGTGGTCTTTTATTTCGTTATCATTTGCAAGACTCATTTTTGGAAACACATCTTTTTACTTGGCTGAAAGAGCACATCAGATGGTAGCAAATGCAGTGATAGATTTTGTAAATCATTTACTGTTTATCTTCTTTCCCTGTATTACTTTCTGTCCCTACACACTACAATTTTGTTGATGGTTTTGGGGTCAGGGAAAGCATAACAGCATTTTTGTGGATTCTAAAACTTCGACACAGGTGGGGATTATGTTATAAAGCAAAAATGGGACATAAGTGGCCCATACGCACTCAGTGAAACTCCCAGAGAGCACTATATGTCACTTTTCTCCTACCTATTTTGATCTTTCCTGTTGTGCACCGATAATGTGAGAATAGTTTGTGCAGCCACCACTTCATACCTTGGTAATCGTCTTTCATCTAATAAAAGCACTTCAGTAGAATATGTTACTTCTGAGAGAAATTAAATAATAGTTTTGATGCACCTCTAAGAAATCTCAGCGTGTGTCTAAGTTGGATGTATTTCATACATCGCTTCCATAGCAAGAGAACCACATGAGTAAGCCGTGTTGCGGATATATTGCCATTGTTCCTGCAGGGTAGGGGATTGTAATCTTTTATAGTAAATTTAAAAAAAATGAACTGCACCGATAAATTTCGTGTTTTACAATGAACACACTCAACATGTTAATCTTTTATACGGTCATTGTCCAGAAGAAATATACATGGTGGACAGTTAAGACATCCCTGTAAGGCACCAGGGCAATATGCCTTCTATTTTAAATTAGGGTAGCCAAGCAGTTTTATTCTTTAAGGCTGCTGTAAAAGCTTATCTAAATGAAAGATATTAAAAGGTGAAGTTACATACAAGAGTGTTTCATTAAAGTCTTCCTGGAAGGTGATTCTGTTTTTTAACTCTTGGTGTATCTTTAAGGGCATAGAATAAAGCTAGGAAATTTGCACTAGCCGAACAAGCTTTGCACATTTATTGCTTAATTGAAGATAATTGGCCTGGCCATAGAAGTATAGACCTTGCCATTCCAAGATCATGACATATAAAGGTTAAGTATCACTTCCAGTAAAACCTTCTCAGGGAATTTAAAAGTTGCAATACAAAGTTTGGTAAGACATCTAATTTTCTTGCTGACTGTGATTTTGCTATTCTTAATTTAAGGTTATTCTGGCATTTGATTTTATTTATAACAAGTGTAACCTGATCAAAAATGATTATTAAAGCATCCAGTGGTACTTTAATAATAGCCTAGATTTTTTTGGTGTTTTCTTCTCTAAATGGCTGCTAACTTGTTAAAACTTATCTCAGTGTAGCATAATTGTGAAATTCAATAGGAGAAAAAAGATACAATTCTCTGAGAGGAAAAAAAAGACGGGAAATTTAATATTTCCATCTGCAAATAGGACAAATCTGCTTCTTGGACAAAACAAATTGTGGAATAGCCACTCATCAACATTAGTACACTGAAAAGTTCATAGATATTTTACATTGCTACCTCAGAACTATCTACCATAATTTGGTGGCAGTAGTTGTGTAACACAATGTATTTTGTGTTTGCCATAATAAACTGAGTTAGTGACTGACTTAATTCTCAGCTAAGGCTCATTTGAACTTGGATCCTGCAAGAAAACTCTACTGAAAAATGAACACTGCCTCTTCCAGTTGTAAGCTTGCCATAGTGAGGACACATTGGGTTTTCGAGTGCTGCATATGCCAGCCATAAGTGTTATATATTAACTTATATGGCATGTCTATTAGAAAACAAGACTTTTAGGTATTTATGACTAAGCTGTAAGACTTGTTTTGAATGAACTGCAAAGACTCATCTGACAAGTTTGCCTCTTCTATTTTCAGAGAGAACCAATTTGTTTTATTATATTGTGTGATGCTTGTATTGCAGTTAATAGTTACAAACATAACATGAAAGATTGCACAAGTCCTAATTGCACTGTCCGTCTGTCCCTGTAATATGGACGTATATGCTACTACAGATGAAGATGGATCAGGCTTCAATTTTACAGCTAGTTTGAACAGGTCTAAGTTGATACTAACATGGAGTGTATCTTCCCTTCATCCCTTGTTCTGTCTGTGTCTAACCTCTACCCTTCTCCCACATTAAAAAAAAAAAAAAAAAAAAAGAGAGAGAGAAAAGGGAAAAAAAATCATCCAAGTGAGTATCAGTGTTGGCACAAGAGAGGGACTGAGTGCATGTAGCCAGTATGAGAGAGGATCTTAAACCAGTTATAAAACTGTATTCTCAATTTAATTTCTCTTTAATTACAAAGCAAAAAATTTCATATCATGGAAAATGGGGAAGGATTTGCATTATTCTCCCAGTGGCATATACTGTTCATCTTCAGTTTTCACCATGTTATGAGCTGCCAGAGGTCATTTATGGCCACATGAATAATTAGAAAATGTTCTTATGCAGGTGAATGTGTTCTCTGCTAATCACATTTGTCCTTCTAAAGACAGAGGAAAAAGTGTATGCAATTTTTCACAACACGCTGTTAATTAATCTAACATCTGAACATCCCTTCTTACCGAGGCTTGGTGTTAAAGCGCTGATTTTGGAAATAAAACCCTTAGTTTTCTGAACACACATGGCTGTTCACATCACGATCATTCTCCTTAATTATCAATAGCTCCTTAATTAGCACTAGCATTTTTATTCACGTATAATATATGGACTTTATGTTGCAATTACCATGTGCATGAAACCACTGCAGGTTCCTGATGGAGGACCCTCTAGAGGCTGACATGTGCATGAGAATCATAGAATCATAGAATGGCCTGGGCAGAAAAGGACCATAATGATCAACAAGTTTCAACCCCCCTGCTATGTGCAGGGTCGCCAGCCACCAGATCAGGCTGCCCAGAGCCACATCCAGCCTGGCCCTGAATGGCTCCATGGATGGGGTATCCACAACCTCCTTGGGCAACCTGTTCCAGTGTGTCACCACCCTCTTAGTGAAAAACTTCCTCCTAATATCTAATTTAAACCTCCCCTGTTTTAGTTCAAAACCGTTCCCCCTTGTCCTATCACTATTCCTCCTTGTAAAGACAAAGGAGAGGACTGCATGGCTTCATATCTCTGTGATGCCCCATGCTCACCAGCTGATTCACCCCAACTCAGCCACTGATGATGTTGCTATAGCTTCATCATCTTCAGCTCTTTCATGAGGAGTACTTGCCATGGCACTGAGGGTATTCAGATATGCATCTTTTTTTTTCTTCTTATTGTCCATAAAGATAACGTTCTGGGGCACGAAGGTTATAACTCCAGTAGTGAAATGCATAAGACTTTTCCCCCTGTAGCGAGAAGACTTCTGAGAGGCTTTATTGGTAGCGTTTATTATCCTTTTGTACTGCAGGAACTGTAGAAGAAGCCTGCAGTGAAGCTGGGAGGGCCTGCCCCTTAGCTGCAGACACTGCATCTCAGCACTGCTCTGAGAGACTTGAAAACAGTAATATTTTATGTGGGACACCGAGCAAAATTAGATATTGACTAATAAAAATTTGCAATGACCTGTGGTGACGTTCTTTTCCAGTCTGCCTCAGAAACATCAAAATTATGGTGTTGTCTTTTGTAAAGCTATGATTAAGCACTTCTGTGATAAGCCCTGGTTTCAGGCATTTGAAACAGAGTGCAGAGGAAGAATGGGAGACGCGTTCACTTAAACCTAATGCAGTGCAGAAATACCTCACCATGTGTGCAACAAATTTTCAAATAGCTAAATGAGGATTTATTTTTTTTTTCCAAAATGAGAAAGAATTGAGAATTTGCTTCAGGTGAATGTCATAACTTTAGAGTTGGGCACCTGTGTTGATGAAATTGTTTATTATTATTATACTTGTAAAAGCTCATAGTGGTCTCAGGAAAGTATCGGGATCCTTTTCTATCAGACTCTGAACATCTGTAATGAAAAGATAGACCCAGCTGCAAAAGGTTTATCCCTAATTTAACTGACTGAATTCATGGCCTTTTTTTTTTTTTTTTTTTTTCCCCCACTTTATGGGAGAAGGAAGGTGAAAAACTATCTGGCATGTAAAGCACATGGAAATGTATATGGGGATGAGCCTTTAGATTAGAAGTTGTGGGGAACTTTTTTCTCCAAAGTCAAGTGAAACTTGTTTTCTGTCAGAAAAATGCTGCTGGTGCCACTGTTAGGTAATGTAATTTTTATGGGCTCTGTCATTCAGTTCCCAAATTTGTGCCTGGTGCAAATTTATTCAGCTTATGGTGATAGAAAACACGTCATGCTTTTGCTTCATTAAAATGAGATTAGGAAATCACATTTCTGAGATAAAAAAAAAAAAAAAAAA
>PPHD01001633.1:0-41305 GCA_002909625.1 Bambusicola thoracicus | reverse complement strand
ATGGGATAGAAAATAATAGAATAGAACAGTTTCAGTTAGAAGAGGTTTGCAAAGACCATCAAGTCCAACTGTAGAGATGACAAATATAATTCAGGCTCTTTCATTTGACCTCTGCTGAAATTGAGATGTTGCAGGGTGCGGGGATAAGCGCTGCTCTTGTGCATCCCCCAGGCTTTCCTGCAGTTTCTGCAGGGGTGAGCTGAACAAGGTGGGCTGACCACACTTGTTCTTGTCAGCTGGGTGGACACGACAGGTCTGTTTGCCCCCACTTTCATGCCATCTTTGACTGGGAGCTTGCAGCTGTACTTTATTCAAACTGCTCAGGCCAGCTACTCCAAGAGACAAATTGGACCAGAGGGCTGAATGTGTGGCTCATCAGCGGCCATCTATCACCCAACTGCACATTCTTACCTATTGCTGTAAGTGCAAGGTGTCTTACATCTACCACAGGGCAAGCCATTACATGTGTCTGCAACCGCTAAAATCTCTCTGTATTCATTTCTCAAAACATCTATTTATAGTTGGAAAATAATCTCCGTATTTTTAGAGATGCATTTGCTGGACCCTTTTAGTGACAGCAGTCAGAACTAAAATAACCTACTACATAAAAATACGGAGTTTTTTCCATACCCCTCAACTGAGGCAGTATTCCTTGCGCATATTGAAATTCCATCTCAAGAGCATACGCTATGCAGGAACTGCAGGTGTCTCATTTCAATCACATCTCTGCAAAGAGTGTGCCAGCTCCTGCTCTGAAGGTAGCTGTGGACATGAAGTGTCATCAAAATCTGGAGATAAAGATGTCTGTTAAGTGAGGAGTAACTTAGGGTAAAAACAAGAGTAAGCATGAGGTGTCCTCATGGTCACGTAGGTTACTTTTCACTTTCTAATGTGGTACTACAGCAAATTTTATAGGAAAAGCCTGATGCTGTGATTCCATATGTGTTAATTCACAAAAAGTGATGTGAAAAAAAAAAAAAAAAAAAAAGGAAAGATTTCATTTCTGCAGGAATTTCCTGCAGAATTGGCTAAGATTTGCAATGATAATTAGGTGCTTCAATGCAAAAGTCCATATGCATAATGCATAGAAAAAATCTTTGCAAGATTTTAATCATGATGGGTGTTGTTGCATTTCATTGTGAGATACTGTATGTGTTAAAGTTAAATCTCAGAGAAAGATTACTGGATTTGAATTGACTTCTACTGAAAAGGCTGGAAGTAAAGAGGTTACTCAGATCTAATTTGAAATATTTATGTATAGTATCATTCATCCCAAAAAGTACAACGAGGAGGGGATAGGCTGCAAACACTGGCAAATACAAAATGCAGCAAACAATCGTATCTGCTTAGGAGGTAACTGGAAAGCAGCACCAAAAATAGAAGATGGGAAATTCTTAGGTGGTTATGACTTCAAATTATACCAATCTTAAAGGTAAGGCTTCAGACAAATATTTGTCTGAAGTGACACTTCTTACTTCCTGTGCCTTCACCTTAGGTTTTTTCCTTCTCTCTCATTGGTGCTGTGCTAATAAGAGATTAGCTCCCATTTCTTACTTCCTGTCACTGACCCTGACCCCTGTTCCTAGATGCCATATATTTAATATAATTGAATTAATCCCTTTTTACAATGGGAGCTGAAATATTGGCCACTGGGGATTACTTTCGCTTTTCCTCTGTCACTGTAAGTGTTGCTAACATGTCTTCATAAAGGATTTTCTCATGACAAAAAAGCCATAAAAATTATGAAAGTAAATGAATGAATGCTTGAGTGGAAGTGATCGCACACAGATAATTGCCACTTCATTAAGATGCTCATGTCAGTGGTAGCTGCTAAAGCAGACTGGCTGGAATGAGAACAATTATGGCAGCCAAGGGGTAGGTATTAATTAGGTAGACTGATTTCAGATGCAATTTAGATGTTCCTGTGGCAGTATGATTCTTAGAAGATTAACAAATATATCAATAGATATAAATAAACAAAAATATACTTCTGTGCACATACTTGAGGTATTTCTGTATGTGGGTGGTTGGTGTGATCCTGATTTGTCACTGTCCCTTTACTGTTGATTAATTTCTGCCTCTCAGGAAGCTTGAGCAAACGAATTTTGCAAAGTCAAAGAGAAAAGTACACTACACGCTTCTCCGCTGTTTCATAGTATCCTCTTTCTCTGCTCTCTGTGGGAAATCCTCTTTGCTAGTAGACATGAAAAATTCAGTCCTGCTTGAGAAACTCTATCCTGTTGCCCTTGTTTCACAGCCACAGGAACTCTGGGATTAAAACATAAATTCTGCTGTGGGAGCACCCCATCAAGGGACTGCACCTGCTCTGCAACAGTAATTTGTTTTCAGTTATTCTCTAAGTGTTAAATCCTACTCCACAGCTACAACCTGGCAGATGATGGTTACATCAAACCTATCCTCTAGGAAGCATCTCTGTCATGGACATCAGTGTGAGCATAGGCAGTACTGAGGGAGGGCAGAAGGATCGTTATGTTGTAAACTTCCTGAACTGAGGACTGCAGAGCAACAAGAAGAAAACACATGTTCATTTGACTTCTAAGTAAGGAGGGGAAACATTTTATGTATTTAAAGCCTGAAGCTCAAGGACATGGCTCAGTGGTTCAAGCACCAGTGAACCACAGAAGTATTGGCTGAGATGGCTCCCTGGAGATCTCTCTTCCTCACCAAAGCAGGACCTCCTCCAATTCTCTGTCAGGTTGCCAGGGCTTTGCCTTGCCACATCTTGGAAAGCTCCATGGATGAAGGATGCTGCACAGCTCAAAGGCAGAGCTAGGCTAGCTCATGCATGCACTGGCATTGAACAGGCTTACCACTTCACAAAATCTCAGCATCTCTCCAAATGTGTAGGTTGCTCCAAAAGTAATGCCTCTCATAATATGGTAGACGTGATAGCAAAAGCCCAAAGTATTTTGTTATCACCAGCAAGAGCTTACGAAGGTGCCTATGATAATTGTGAAATCTTGGTGTGTTACTGATTGATCTTTGTGGCTGAAAAAACAGGAACAGAAGCACTGACTGATGTACAGATGTTGTTCAAATGAGGTTTATTCACCACATTTGTGTTCATAAAGGACCTCAGCACCAACAGCAAGTTATATGATACTCAGTGCTTCTCAGGAGTGTACTCATGCTAGGTGCTGTGTACTGTGTGCAAAAGCGCACTGGATATGTATCTCCTCATAAAAAATCAGTGTATAAAGACAAAAGACATCATTTCATCATTCATAGCAGCATGTGGATGTGATGTCAGCCATCTGGATCCTCATGCCAAATGTGGTATGTCACAACTACTGTGCATTTGTTTTGATATTGCCACTCTGAAATGAAAGCTGTTGTGTAATTCTTTGAGTGAGTGTGTGCCTGTGTGAGTGTTTACAAACATGCATTAGATGTATGCGCAATTGGAGTTTATCTGTTCACAGAAATCTTCTCAGGGCAGAAGGAAAGGTGTTTTCATTTGAAACTGTCATCTTCAAGTATTTTCAACTTTCTGAATTAAATTTAGTATTCAAGACAAGTGCTTCATGTTTGGTTTCATCTCAGTGATTTCACACAATTCACAAAATGAGCTTGCACAAGCAAAGGACTTTTCCTATTGATTTTGACTAAATTTGTACTGTGAATTCCCTTCTGAAATGCACCTTGGGCATGATCTAGAGGTTAGCAATGCTTCTATAGGTCAGGGCCACAGCACTTTTGAAAAATGAAGGCTACCACAAATTCCTTAATATCAGTGCTTATTAAAGAGATCCATTCATACATATGGAAAAGAAAAGGCTGAAAAAGCATTAAGAACATAGGGACAGTTATGAGAAAGAGATACAAGTCATGGTCAGTGCCCAGGGACAGCCACTGTCGCCCATTATTAGAAACAGGGAAACGTCTGACAGCAGCAACGGTTTGCCTCGCTGGTGGGCACACTGATAGCTGCTCATGGCATGTGGCAAGAGCAGCAGGCTGAATCTCCATTCTCTGCTGTATGGAAGAAATGGATCATTTGCATGAATGAAGTACTTATTTACTGTAGAATAAAATGTCATGGGCTCTTAAAAATGGTTTTAGGCTGACGTGTGTATGACTCTACATAAGCACTGTATATCTTTGTAAAAACTTACCCTTCATCTTGAATCCACAGAATTTTCCTGTGAGAAGAGGCGATGTGCTAGTAGTGCAGAAGAAGTTTTTATTCATTCTGCCATCATCTTCATCAGATGTGTACTCCACAGTGAGTTTGTTACCTCTCAGAAATCATGGTTTTACCAGTATGTATGGCTAATCACGATCTTTTAGCTCCTATGGCATGTATCGTGTTGTCAGACCAGGGAGCAGCTTGCTGATGCACTTGTAAATGATCAGTGGTGTGTAACATCTCACATAGCCTCCTCCACGCTTTGCCAAGCATTAATAGCATTTGCAATGTCTTTATATTCATGGATGAATAGAAGTGAAGAAAAGATGCCTCCGTGAGGGCAGTGAAGCCATGTGATTCCTGAAATACTGTTGTTGATGCAAGTGTTGGGACTTGAAGTAAAAGGACTGAAGTGGCGCTGGTGCAGGTGCTGGGCTCTTTTGTCTCTATAACAAATAAAATATTCTCCGTGGACTAGTCTAAACATGTATATCAGTAAAACACAGATGAGTAAAGTGGATATAAGCTACTTAACACAAATGAGATATGCCCTTCTCTGGACAATGCCAGTCGCCACTGCTACACAGTTATGTAGAAAGAGAGAGAGACAGAGCATATGAGAGCAATCCATGATTCAGACCCTTTGTCACAGACCAAGAAGTACTATCCCAATTTGATGGCCCAAAAAATATCACGCTACTTCAAAATAAAACACCAAATAAATAAGGGACAAAGATTTTGTAACCCTTGTTTTCTTTTTATTAGAAGGGTATTTCTGAGTAACACCCTGTTAGCTGCTTGCTGTACCCACACATGCTCAGACCAGTGATCAGGAAGCTATTTTCTCAGCAGGTGACTTTTCAGTAAGTCCTCCCTGTGTGAAATCTCACTTGTAAATGAGGAAGAGGATCGGTATGACTATAAATTTGATGGGGGACAAATTGCTGGTGGTGGTATTCCTGTGGTTCCTCTCTCTGCATGGCCCCAATATGAGACAAAGCTGACATGTCAGTTATAGATTCAGTGCAATATAGTGCACTCATAGATTCAGCACAATAAAGTGTAAATAATTGAAAGCTTTTTAATATTACCCTGTCTTCTTTTAGCATATCATCAGTAATTAACTCACTTGTATCTTAAAAGTGTCTTGTTCCATGTGTTCTGTTATTTCCACAGTTTTACTTATTAACCTTTGGTTTATTAACCCATGATCTCCTTCATACATGCTTATTCCCTATTGTGTTCTTGTGCTGATACTGTGGGAGTTCTCCTTTCTCATGCCCATAATTTTCCACATCTCATTTGATTCATCACATCTACTACCTCCAATAACCACTGCTAGCAGTAATAGATAACTTGACTGTAGGATACTCTGTTTTAATTGGGATTAGGATTTAAGATTTGCAGTTTCATCTTTCTTATTACTGAGTGTTGTCCCTTGAGAATTCAACCCACCCACCCAGATGCCAGGGAGTGTCACAGACCAGGTGACCTCTGACCCATTAGGCCTGGCTGGCCCCTTTTTGCTAACCTTACTGTTTTACAGCCTATTAAAAACCTTTCTAGAAGGCTTATTAGTCTGCTTACAAAATGTTTTCATTTTTTAAAAAACTTACACGTTTTATGAGATTATAGCTTTTCCAAGCTAGAAAATTTATTTCTGACCAAATTCACTTGTGGTCTTTATATGTAGATATGTCCCTTCTTTGGCATCATCACTTGATTTACAGGGCCTGCTCCCACTCCCATTTCAGTCACCAGAATCTGCTGTTCAAGTGAAGAAGAATGGACTAAATCTGTGGAATTTTATTATAAAGCTTTTTTTCTTTCCAGGCTATTTTTGTCACGTTTTTCATCTGCCACCGGTTGATTCAGTTGTGGGTTCCTTTGTACAGCAGTGTTACAGCGCCTTGGTATTTCAGCAATGCCTGTTCACTGAATGGGTTTATTTTGCTGAGAATTTTCTAGTTCTTAAAGACTGTTTCCAGTGAACTTGAAGGAGAAATATCGAGAAGAATAAATTCTGGAAGCAGGGGATATAAGAGACTGAGTCTAACCTACCTTCAAAGTGTATTCTACCAGACAAATGATTGTTCATCACACTTTCTAATTAGCCATTTGCTAACCTGTGGGAAAAACAAACCCAGAGCAAGGGCTCAGCTCCAAGAGGCAGAAATAGAAGCATTAATAATTCTCCTAAGATGTCTCATTTACATTTTGATTTAGTTTCATATTGTACATTGGTTATTTCTGCATTATTTTGTTATTGTACCTATTCTGATACATTATACCTCCACCTAGACATGTGAGTATACATAGATGTGTATGACTATGATGCAGTCTGTTCAGGTACTTTAACACATCTTAACACATTGCTCCACCATGTCACATCAGATTTGGAGCGTATGGTTTGTTCAGTATGTATCACATAGACAGTACAAAAGATCCATTGACTCTTACTGATATATAGCATGTTTTCTCGCACGTACATTTCTTCTAATTTGCCACCTTTGTCCAAGCCAATCTACAGAAGCAGACATCAATATATTTCTTTCATGAGCTTTGTGGAGTCAAAAAGATCAATATTTCAATATTCATGCCATGAATGTTTGATATATAATATACCCATTTTTATGGGTAGGGCAGAAAGTCTACTTACCATTATAAAATTTATCCCAGATTGATGTTTTTTGGTGTTTTTTAATTTCACTAAATCTGGATTGAAATGCAAAATTGGTTTTCCATAAGATTTCTCTGATTATGGATTTAAAGAATTTTTGAAATGCAGACATTTGTAACAGAAGCTGGTTTGCCTCTATCTGGAGGTATGCGCTATTAAGCACACAGAGGTACTTCCATATGCCTGAACATGTTCATGAAATGTGCCAGTTCAAACATTAAAATATGCTCAGCTAAATGCATGCCTCTCCTGGAGACTGACGAGGTTCTATCAGTTCTCATTAATTGCGTAGTTTCTAGTTAAGCCTCAGCCAGTGCAGCTGGATACCACAGGCCAGTCTCTCTTCAGGGACTAACAGCAGATCAAACTGCCACATAGGCAAACTTCCCCGGCTGTGAGGACATCCACTGTGGGCTAGTGGTCAACGTGGAGAAACTTGACTGCACCAGAGACAACCCTGCTGCTGGCTAAAGGCTTTTCTCTGTTCCCTCTGTACTGCCAGCTCTTCTCTGCTGAGCTTTCAAGTCTCTCCCCAGTCCACTTTGTTCATTTTTTTCACCCTTAGTATCCTAGCTGACAGCTTCTTAGTCAACTGACTCGGTACTCCTTCCCTGGTCATAGCTTCTTCTGTTGTAAAGAACACATCATCTTGTGTGCATTGAATTCTGCCTGATGTCATGGGCTGGACTTTCTTCCCTTAACCTGGCTGCTTATCTAGATCAGAGATGACCTCTGTTACATGTATGGTAACTCCTGCTGTTCCTGGAATACCATTTGTCTTGATATTTACCTGCCTGCCAGGTTAAACCACAACACCACTATAAATGAATATTGCCAATATCACTAATAAAAATACTCTTTGACATAAATCATTACAAAAAAAAAAAATCAGGTATGCTGAAGCAGTAATAGGGAACAAATAAGAGTGAAGAAAATCAATACATGTCAACACTGAAGCAGGACCTGCAACTTAGACACTTTCATAAAAAGGAGCTTCATCTTGGACACGGAGGAGCTTGCTTACACATTGTATAATACTCTACAGTGTCAAGATAAACTGCAAGAAGGGCTTTGAAGTGGTGTACTTTTTTGCACTTATCACCTGAAAGATCTGTGTTAGTGATACATCCACCATGATCCTATCTTAAAAAAGGGAAGCAATGTCCACATCTGATAGAGTCAGACAATTTATCCCCTTTCTCTAAGCATCACATGGGGGAGGGGAGAGAAGTCATTGATTTTGTTTCTCTTGTAGACAATTGCATTGACTGGTAGCATAACGTGAGCAAGAAAGATTGCTATCAGCCTCACCTATTGAACACCAGAATAAAGCAGATAATTTTGAAGAGAAATCATAAAGAGTAGAGAAAGAGAAAGCTATTGTGCTAAAAAAACACGCCTCTCCCCAGAACATTAAGGTCATTAGAAGCTACCTGATAGAGTTGATTTAGAGTTTATGCTATTCTGGGGAAGATTACTAAAGTGTGCTTTCATCAGTCCAAGCTTTGCTGTACTGTTGATATTCAGACTTATTTCTGGCAGAAGGTATGAAGCTCAATTAATAGAGAAGAGGGATATTAGCCTCGTGGCTGCTGGAGTTTGCAGTCAAGTTGTTTTTAAGATGCTTCAAGAATAGCTTCACACATCAAACAGAAATGTTTCCACAAAAAGTTTGCTACCAAGTATAGTCAAGGGTACTGCTGCAGGGCCCCTGAAGAAGCCCCACATAAAACAAGCACCAGGCATGTAGCAGTTGCCAAACCCACTGCCAGTTATTTCACATTACATCTGCGTGAAGGTTGTGTCAGAATGAATCCTATGGAGTTTGTGAAAGAAAGTGTTAAACGATAACAGAAAGTGTTATCATTAGATGAAGGCATGAAGAAAAGCCAGGGAGAAAAAAGAGATACTAGCAAAGCAATAGATATCTTCATAAAACAAGCCTAATGACATGAAGCAGAAATGGTGCCATTACCTGTCCCAGCACCCAGACAGCACAACCAGCAGGAAGGAAAATGGGAATGAGAAGTTCCATTATATGAAGAGGGGAAGGTTTACAGTGATATCCCAGGTATGCCAGCGCACAGGATTTCCTCAATGGTCAGCCACCTGAAGACAGGCAGTGGGGAAATCTGTCTTGACAAGCATAGTCCTAAGGAAGCACCCTGCTCTGATATATGTCCCTGTGATTGCCAGCATGCATTTTGATGCTTCTTGGTAGAAATCAGTAAGCTCAGCTATTTTTTTTTTTTTTCCTGTGGCTCTTCCATTTGTCCCTAAGCTAGCAAGATGGCAGACCTCTGCCAGCCTGTGAGGTCCTGGTGGCCATGCAGAGATCTCAAGCTTCAGCTATAACACCAAAATCACCTCAGAACTTAAATCTGACTTTATATTGCTAATAGTCTCTGGGTCTTCATAGGAAAATCAATAGCTACACATGACAGAATACAATTGCAAAAAGAAAACACAATTACAGTCCTATTCTGTTCACAGAACATTTAAAATGATGCATGTGAGAGGTGGTTCCATGCTGACCAGCAAGGAGTGCAGCAGGGCTGCAAGCGAGATGAATGGGCCAGGTGCCCCATGGGGCATGCTTCAGGCCACAGCTCCATTCTCAGACTTGTACCTAAGAGCATCTAACATGACCTTGGGCAAGTAACTTAATTCCTCTGTGTCCCAAGTCCCTGGCGTAAAACTGTACTCTCTTTCTAAATCCTGTGTTGACCTTGTTGCTTACAGGGTAAATTTATCATACCAGACACTATGATCTAGAGTGTGTTTGTACAGCAGGTAGCAGAGGGCCTGACTCTGGCTGGAGAGTACAGGTGACCCACTGTGCTGAGTCTAGCAAGGAACTGCAGGGTGCATCTCATGAAGAAAAATAGCATCCTTGTCATCTCATAGGCACACTTCTACATGTAAGTATTCAAAGCAGTGCATTCAAAACTGCACATTAGACATGCATGGACAGCACAGTTCTGTCTGAATTACTGCGTTTACCTCTAAGATGAAGAATGGAAGACACTAGCTAGGAATAGAGGTATTTGTTACACTCAACTCTTCTGACTCAACAACAGCTTCAGTTTGACACAAGTCCTCTGTTATATGAATTGTCTGAGTTTAGAGACCTGCAGTGCACTAGTACTCCAAAAGTCCTTGTACTGAATTTAGAGAGAATATTCAACACTGTAGAGCCAGTATTACTGTCTTGTCAAGAGCCACAACACAAGATCCTCACTTAAAGTGGCATGTTTTCACCCCCATGACTGTTAGCCCTGCTCAGGCTGAAGGCACCAGTGCAGCAGCCCCAGAAAACCCAGCCCCTGCACTGCGTGCGCTCCCATGAAGACATACACAGGCACATAGCTAATGTATTTCCAGCAATGGTCACAGCACTGTATTCCTTGGTATGGAGGGAAACTCTTTCTCTGCTGCAGCACAGGGTCATGCAGACAGCATGTCCTGAACTAACTGCTGCCCCTCTTTGCTCTTACAGATGTGCAGCAGTACCAGGTCAGAGGGCTTTGCTCCCCATCTCTGTGCTGCTCTCACACCTCAGTAATGTCCATGCTCATTTCTTTCACTGTTCTAACAATTATTTTCTCACTTGTAAATGCCATGTGTGAGGAGACCTGTCATCACAGCAGCCTGGGTAGGCCTCAAACTTGCAACAGGGAGGGCTGGGCCCACCAGGGAGGCCAAAGCCTTCAATGCTCCTCTGCAGCAACTAGCAGCATCCTGCTGTGACCCAGAGCTGTGCAGCAAAGCAGGGACTGACACAGGGATGCTCAGGAGCTACTTTGTGTCAGGTCAATAGGGATTAATTCAGCCCTGGTAGAATGGAAGCAGAAGGAAAATGCTGAGAGGCTAGAAAGAAAAAATAAGTGCAGGAGGAGAACAAAAACTCAGCAATGTAAAAAATAGCTCTGAATAAACATCGGCAGCGGTGTATCTGGGCTGAAATTTCCATGCCTCGGGTTTTGGGGAACATAACCTGAGACATGCAAAGCAATACAGATGGTGATGCTGAGCACTTTAATTACAGTTAGTGTTGGCTAGAGGGATTTACTCTCCGCTTCTCACTAAAGCTGATTCTCCATTCTTCCCTTCAGCAGCAGAGTTTAGCTTTGCAGTAAGGACGAAAATTCCTCTCCTTTCTGGGATGATCAATTAAGTAAAGACAACACAATAATAATATCAGCAAACACACGCACTCTTTCCTAGGAGGCAAGCCCTCCTCCTCCTGCAGAAAAGGCAGCCATTGGACATTGCATTTCACGCCAGAAGATCTCCACCTTCACCACACACTGCGTAACATGGCTTGAAGCAGAAACTGCACTGCTGGCTGAGCCTTGATTACATCAGGCAGAGCAGCTGCCCACAAAGTGGGGACTGCTGCAACATGCTGGCAGCGTTCCTTGTGGATGACCTCAGAACTTGATCATTGTCACACCACTCTCAGAAGCAGTGTCATTCAGGTTGGTGTCCTGTGAAATGCTCCCTGAAATATTCAAGAGAGATAAGGGCAGGTGCCCTTCTGGACAGCATGCCACAATGTACTGCTATTTCCAAATTGTCTCTGAATGGTAATGAGGAAGGTTTGAAATGTTCCCTTCCAGCAGTTAGAACATGCACTGCTGATCATTTCTGATGCATTAAGAAATGAGAGATCAAACCAGAGGCCTTCATGTAATTTTCAACAGTATTTTTTGGAGCAAATTCTGGATGAGAGCTTTTAAAGTGGTCGCAGAGCAGCATTCATCTTCTGCAGAATTAAGTTGCTTGTTCAACAACTGCAGCACAAAACAAGTATTGGTTCCAGAAGCAGGTGGAAATCACTTCAGAAAAGTCAAATCTGCTTCTTTCTGAGATGAAAGGGAGTGACCCAGGCTCCAGATGTCTCTTTAAGTCCCAGGACTAGCCTCCACCCTCCTGGAGAAACTGCATTGTCCCAGAAAGTACTATAGAATAACGAGAATTAGGACATCAGAGGCTGCAGCGAACGAATTCATACTTATTTGTAAACATATTGCGTGAACATGTTGTGCAAGTTAGCAGAAGATTAGAATTTAAGCTATTAATAGGAACTGCCAGGCAGTTTTTGTTATTGAGAACCAAAGACCGCACAGCACTCTACCTGTGTTTCAGACAATGTGAAATCTTTTACCCAGGCTGCAGTTCAGTCCCAAGGACTGCGTCCCCACTGCACCACTGCAAGAGCCAAGGAAACCCTTTCGATATGTGCCAATGGTAGATTGCAGTCATATTCCCTTCTCAATGAGGCAAACACAGCTGTCATTTACTATATGCAGAAGTGGATGAGGAGAGGAGATAAGATACATTAAAGCATCTCTGTTGCTTCTGTTTTCTGTCCAAATGCAACAAGAAAGCGCTAATTATCGAGACAACAATCTCTCCAGCCACCACCTTCCTGCTGCATGCCAAGATACAACTTGCTCAGGGGAAGTCTCAGCTTCTTTTTACAGGAAAGGTCTCCCCCTGTTTATTGATCCACCTGCAAGATATCTTTTCTCCATTGCTGGCTTCAGATTACAATGAAAATGTATAGTCAACCAGAGCATATGAGACAATGTCTTTGGTGACTGTCTCAAATGCACTGCAAATAAATGCATGATCACTACTGAAAAAGATAATAGAATCATAGAATCATAGAATCGCCTGGGTTGAAAAGGACCATAATGATCATCTAGTTTCAATCACCCTGCTATGGGCAGGGTCACCAACCACTAGACCAGGCTGCCACATACAGCCTGCAAACTCTCTGGGTCAACATGTTCCAGTATGTCACCACCATCTGTGTGATATGGCATTAAGAATAAGAAATGGATAGAGAACCAACATTTCAGAAGTCTTTCAGGCTATCTGCAGGTTTACAGTGGCCTACAGTGCTATTCTACATTACTTATAACACTACTGTAAGTTTTCAAACTTCACACAGTTAAGCAAAGCATACTACAGTGACCTACAATAGTATTCCTTTTATCATATTTCTATATATTGTCTATCCTACAGTGCTATTGCTATTTCAGCATGAGAAAAACTCCATAAGATCAGCAAAACTGTACAACTGCCATTACTTCCATAGCTCACTGAAGCAATTTTTAAATTTATTTATTTTTTAATAATTAGAGGGGCTCAATCCAAATGTGTCCTCTGGGCACCTAGTTGAAAAGGAAACTGTATTTCTATTTTTCTACACCATGTACTCAAAAGCTATTTGCTATTCAGCAAAGCTGTAAAAACAAGCAAACAACAAAATAAAAACCACAAGTGTTAAAATTCAAATATTAGAATTCTTGAAAGTGATCAGTTAAAGCAGGCATTGTGCTAATGCCTCATTTCCCTGTGCATAGAATACTCCTGCAGTGCTACACGGTACTGTTAACAAGCGAGAGTTGGATACTTCCTGTATTTGTTTTTGATTGAGGTTAGTGCAAGTGAAGTTTAAAACAAAGTGCATCCTTGGGAAAATAACACTACAGAATTCCACCATGGAGTCAGGGGACATACAACACGCTTCTTGCCCTGGGGGACCACAGGGAGCCTGACTGGAACCCAGGGAATAAATGCAAAGCTCCTGCATGCCTTTCCCCAGTTTGCTCACACTGCTGAGGGGCATAGGTCTGAGGCTGGCCCCAGAGACAAAATAAGTAGCAAGAGATGTTCTAGGGTAGGGAAACATATGTTGGTTCAACAGCTCCTTGTTTTGCTGGTGTCAGGTGGGGTGCAGACGAAATCTATTTCACACATGAAGTCAGTCTGCAAAACATGGGAGTAAGCCGCAGTTTGCATTGCTTTTGAGTAACGCAAACCTTGGCACCTGTGGCAAACCAGAAATACAAAGGCGGAACCACAATCAGTTTCTCCTGTCTCCTGTAAGCTAGTCAAGGGAATATTTTGCATCAAATGTAGTTTTAGGTTATCAAAACACAAGGAGTGTCGTACTAGTTACACTCTGCTCTGAGGTGGTGTGGATGTAGGTAAGGAGAACGTGGCACCTGTTCCCTTTCTGCAAGCTGGCTTTCATAGAATCATAGAATCATAGACTGATTTGGGTTGGAAGAGACCTTTAAGATCATCTAGTTTCAAACCACCTGCTGTAGGCATTGGATCTCTCACCAGACCAGGTTGCTCAAAGCCCCATCCAGCCTGGCCTTGAATGGTTCCAGGGAGGGGGCATCCACAACCTCACTGGGCAACATGTTCCAGTGTTTCATCACCCACACAGTAAAGAATTCAGCATCAGTCTTCATCAAGCTGTTCATTTCCCAAGTTGTGATTGATCACTGTAGTCTAACTTCACAGGGTCTAGCTTCATTCCCCTGTCCGAACATCAGACTTCAGAGCAGGTTTTTAACTAATCATGAGCCTAGAACTGGAAATAGGGAACATTTGGGCATGAATTTTCAAGCAGGTGTCGTTTGTGCTTGGCCTTGTCAAACTTCTCAGTTCTGCAGACATGCTCATGACTTCGACATCATAGACAACTGTGCTTATTGTAATCATGCAAGAAATAGTAGAGCCAAATTGTCATTCTCATCTGCCAAAAGACTTTGCAGATATATTTTCCCATTATTTTAATATTTGTAGCCCTGCCTCAGATCTGATTTTTTAGGCTGATGACAGACAGTTTTCATTTTCCAAATCTCACCTGACATCTACAGATCCAAGCTTGAATTGCTTTTTATGGCTTAACTTTCTGAGGAGGGAGAAGGGGCTACTGGCAACTTTGAACGTGGAAAAATCTATGTCTATGGTCCAGGCACAGCATCAGTGTCTCCAAAGAGACAGAAATCAGGAGTCCTGACTTGTCTTATCCTCACATCACCACAGACAGAGATGTTGTGATACAGGATCTACTTCCGAGCTGGAGTAGAAAGGCTGAAGCTTGCTGAAGTCCAGAGAGGAAAGGCACAGGCACAGCTGCAATGACCATGTGTGGATGCCATGATAAAAAGCCCCCAGAAGGCTGCTCTAAATGGCACTGGGTGCTGGCAGCCCCCTGGGGCAGCCCTACACCTTCTGTGGCCTATGCATTAGACCTGCAAAAAGGCACAGGGGTACAGAGACATCATCCACAGGCACACAGTAGCCTGCAGGGAGGTGCTGAGCTGCCAGTCTGAACACTAATAAACATACAGGACACAACAGTCTGGGGTGCAGGGATCACAAACAAGTCTTCCATGACTAAGGAATTTGCACATGCAGAAGTAAATGCACACTGAAGCAGACCACTGAAACATTAGCTCTTAGACCAAGGTGTCTGGTGCAGCAAAGAGGGATTGCCCTTAAACCCACATAGTGGGTGTACAGGCAGTCTCAGCCCCAAGGGCAGCCAGAGACTAAGCACTGCTGATAAAATGCCTCAACATGCTTATAAACTGTATCTAAGAAAAACAAAATTCAAAGTGAAGTCAAGACCCAGTCAGACCTGGAAAACTGGAAAATACAAGATTTCAAGTGCAGTTGCTGGTGCCCTAGCAATGCAAAACCTCTGGCTTGTGCCCTGCCTGCCCCTACCCATGGCACAGGACACAACAGACATCCGGACAGCACCCCTCAGAACCATGCTTGTACCCTCTATCTGCAAAAAAAAAAAAAACTTTTGCTCAGGTCCATATCCAGTTTGAGCTGGCTCTGCAGTGACTTCAAAGAGCCAAAGTCTCTTCGTAACTCCAGACATTGTCATAAAACTTTTCCTATGAATTGGCAGGTAACTCTTAACCTCTTCTTAGAGCATGCCATATTTGCAAATGTATATACCTGATTTTGAAACAGGGGTAGAAAGGCCTGTCTCCAGACCTGTAATGAGTACATATTCATTTCTTGTACTTAAAAAAGTGTAGCTTTCCACTGCCAAAAATGAGGTGGTCATAAGTAGTCATGGCAAAGACAGCTTTGCTCTGCGGGCTCTGTGTAGCTGGCATGTGATTACAGTTTACATGCTAAGAACATGCTGATCCCATTTGGTGAATGCACCACAAGCAGTCAAGATGCCTGTAATTGTACATATGAGTCCAAAAGCCACCAGCACAGCTATGAGCACTATGTGAAGCAAAATAAAAGCAGCTGTTTCAAAAAAGTACATGTTTTAAGTGTGACAAACAGAGAACAAAGTGATAACAGAATGACTGGACTGTGGTAATAAACTACATGTGCCACCAAGATCCTGGAGTCAGTAGAACTTTTTGGCATTGTGATGTCAGCGCATCGGACAGGCTTCACTTGCAGATGCTGTGTGCTGGTGTCATCATGAAGTCCCTGACAATTCTACAGTAACTGTTGTTATAGATGCTAAGCTGCCAGATATGAGAGAAAAAGTCCTTCTGAGGCTTCAAAGCTGGTTAAAGGATAAGAAGCAAAGAGCAGGGCCTACTGTCATATCTTAGACAAACTTGTAGACAATATATCTAGAAAAGGAATCTGGCAGGACTGGCCAGAGATGAGTTCTCCAACATTCCTCACACAACAGCTATGGCTGCAGTGCCATAGGAGGAAATGGGGTCCTGGGGAGGACTGGTGCTTATATTTTTGTCCCCCAAACTCCCATTGATGTGATGAGAAACAGACTGCCAGGCAGGGAGGCTACTAGTCTGTCTGCATAAGGCATTCAGTATGCCCTTAGAGAATCCCCATGCCTCTGAGAGACAAGACTGATTGCATATGAGTCGCAAATGTGCTGTGGTAAGGTTTCTTTAGCTGGTTCCAAAGGCAATAGCTTCCAGTTGCCCCTTCAAGAACCTTCATAGTCCTCCTGGGGCACAGACAAATATTAGTGATCACTATGCAAACAGAGCATTGAAGCAAAGGAGAACGAGACTCTCACCTGAGGATATGCAAGATCTTCACAGTCTTACTTTGATTTGAGGCAGTGGGGTTGAGTGCACCCTCAACAAGTTTGTGGATGACACCAAGATGTGCAGTGCAGAGTAGACGTGCCCAAGGAAAGGGGATGCCATCCAGAGGGACCTGGACAGGCTTGAGAGGGCCCAGGAGAACCTCATGAGGTTCAACAAAGCCAAGTGCAAGGTCTTGCACCTGGATTGAGGCCACCTCCAGCTGGAGGATGAAATGATTGAGTGCAGCCCTGCCAAAAAGTTGCTGGAAGTACTGGTAGATGGTATCCTGGATATGAGCCAGCAATGTGCCCTCACAGTCCAGAGAGACAACCGCATCCTGGGCTGCATCAAAAGTGTGGCCAGCAGGGCAAGGAAGGTGATCTAGCCTCTCTGGTCCACACTAGTGGGGCTTCACCTGGTGTACTGTGTCAAGATTGGGAGCCCTCAGTACAGGAGAGAAATGGAGCGTATCCAGAGGAGGGACACAAAAATGATCCAAGGGATGGAACACCACTCCTATGAGGACAGGCTGAGAGAGCTAGGGCTGTTCAGTCTGGAGAAAGGAAGGGACTGAGGAGACCTGAGAACAGCCTTTCAGTATCTAAAGGGAGACTACAAGAAAAAAAGGGGATAGACTCTTTAGCAGAGTCTGTGGTAATAGGACAAGGGGAAATGGCTTCAAACTGAAAGAGGAGAGATTTAGATTGGATATAAGGATAAAGGCTTTTCCAGTAAAGGTGGTGAGACACTGGAACAGGTTGCCCAGAGAGGTTGTGAGTGCCCCTCACTGGAAACTTTCAAGTTCAGGCTGGACAGGGCTTTGAGCAACCTTACCTATCTGTGGATGTCATTGCAGGGAGGTTGGACTAGATGACCTTTAATGTCCCTTCTGACCCTGAGGATTCTATGATTATATGATTTTATCTTTACTTACATGTCTAAAGTTGTAGATTGTTAGACATGCAACTATCCCTAGCAAGGAATTAAGCAGCAATACCACACCACTGTGTTTCATGCACTCAAAGTCAAGTACTCTAATGGACTGGCCTGTTAGTCACATTTCAACAGCCAAAACCAAGCTGTACTGCAAGATGCTAATCACACCAACTTTTCTGTAACTGAGAATTTTTCATTCTTTGAACAGACAGACCATAAGCTAATGCAGGTAGTACATTTTTAAGTGGTGTTCTCAAGATAAATATGTTTATGCATACGGCTCGGGCTAAAAAGATGCAGTGCTATGAAATGGCAGTGACACACCTCTGACCTCCCCAGGAACAGCAGCAGCTCTGCTGTACACTCCTGCCTGTCATTGGCTGGGCACAACCAGACATGGTCTAGGGCAGTCAGGCTCAGCAGCTCACAAGGTGGCAGGTCAAACACCACTGACCTTCCACTCTGCATCTTACATGGCTATCTATGCTTAAGGAATGAGCATGTGATCTGCATGATAGCTGCAATACCCTGCTATGGGGGGTACATATAGTTCCCAGGGTAAGACTGTGAATACACACATTATGATCATGAGGAGAATGGGTCTGCCATACGAGTCATGGTCTTTCCAACATCCACCTTGCCCTGCAGCAGCTGTCACACTGTGCTACCTGGCAGGGTAGCAGGACTCCGTGAGCAAAGCTGATGTTGTTGTATCTCATCATGTGAGGACAGACAAGTTCATACCTGATCCCTCTGAGCAAGCTATGAATGGCTGATCTCCTAGGAGGAGGAAAGATTTGGAGCGTTGTACTCCCAAGAGATGTGGCTTTGAGGCTCAGCGCATGCCTGCCCTATGCAAAATGAGACCTCTGAAACAGGTCAGGCTGGACAGTTTGAGGCACCCAAAATCACAGGTTTGGCATGATTTACACCAGTGTTCACAAAATGTCTGTGTCACAGTATTTGGAAAGAAGAGATGCGGGCAGAACCTCAGCCATTCCCAGACAGTGTTTACAGTGTTCACCTTCGCAGAATGTAGTTTTCAGAAGTTCACACAGCTCCATTGGCTGCCATTATGAAATAAGGTGCCTTGACTCTTCAACTCCTTACAAAGTTTCCTAGTATTTTCTCATTTATTTGTTCAAATATTAGTCAGTGTTAACAACTGCATTGCTAAATATCTGTGGTCTTTATTTATCCAACGTAGATTTCTTTCACATGTAAGATTGGCACAATTCCCAACAGATATAAAACTAACTAAGAACTGATTTTCACTATGTCACTAGAAATTGTCAGTTTAAGTTGTAAATCAAGAAAGCCTGGCACATGGATAATACCAGATGAGATTGTTTAAAGTGAGTGCTTCGTTCTGGAGCTTAATGGGAGACAAATGGACCACCATGCAAAATGCAAAACACTGATAAACACAAACTAAATGTATTTTTTATAAGAGTAGAGCTTTAATCTAGGCCCAGGGCCTCTAGCACAAGAAGGAATGTGGAGCAGGGCTGTTGGAGCAGGTCCAGGCCATGAAGATAACTGGAGGGCTGGAGCAACTCTCCTATGAAGAAAGGTTGGGAGCTGGGCTTGTTTAGCTTGGAGAAGAGAGAGCTCTGAGGAGACCTCATTGTGGCCTTCCAGTACTTGAAGTGAGCTTATAAACAGGATGGGGAATGACTGTTTATGAGGGTGGATAGTGATAGGACAAAGGGGGAATGGTTTTAAACATCACAAGTTTTTGCACAGCTCAGATACATCTAATTTGCCATGTCCTGCCAATGCAGCAGTAAATTCAGTCAGGCACTCCTGTTTCAGTCTTTCCCACTCAGCCAATAAATGCTGCTGCACAAGACATCCCAGGCTCGGCACAAAGATTAGAAAGAATTAGTGGAAAGAATTTCATCAGGAGTGCTAACTACTAATGGGACTGTGGCTGCAGAGGTGCTGTCAATGTCCCTGAAGGCTGTTGGGCACTGTGTGCCAGATGCCCCTGAAGTCTGCTGGGCTGCTCCCGAAACCCAGCACCTCCCTGCAGCCATCCCTGCATAGGAGGGCAGTGCTCAACACCTGCAGCCATCCCTGCTCAAACATGTGCTGGGGGACACTGTCCAGGAGGATGCAACACCCAGGAGGAGCCACCAAGCCAGGACAGCCCTGGGTTTATTCTTCTGCATGCAACTAAAGCGACTGAAATCTTATTTCTGAAATACAAAGGGTTGATATTTGGAAGTTCATTTGTTAATGCCGGCGAGGTAAGATAAGTCAATGTACCATATAATTTTCTGCAAACATGAGCTGAAAGGGATAAAGCAGAAAACAACTGTTTGATAATGTGAAAGCAGACAAAGCAAAACCAACTGAGCAAGGAGGAACCTCAGGCAGCATTTAAAATGAGGGCAGCAGTCATAGCGTCTGACAGCATTTAATTTCATTTAATGACCAGGCTACACATACAAGCTATATTATCTTGGGAATACAATGAAGGAAACAGTGAGCCCTTGTTAAACAGAGGGTTTATAATAATGCAGTCACTTATCAGTAGCTTGTACTTCTGCAGTCCTTTTGATGCTATAAGAGGGTGGTCACTCCATCACCTTTGAAATTTCAGGTCTTTGACACATCTGATTATATCCAATCTCACATACTTTCTCAATTGCTATGAGCTTAAGAGAACGCTTCAAGGTCGGTCTGAAAATAGCTGTGAGCCATTGAAAAGAATGAAGAAATATTTAATTTTTTAAGAAAGCAAACAGATTTTATTAGCAGTAGCTGTTATTTGAACTTTAAAAAATACCAGAACTGTGAGTCCACAGTCACGTGGTAAGTTAGAATAATACGTCAAATTATTGAAGTAATGAATTATCAGAGTACTGCTGTCCTTCTGCCTGTGTATGGATATATTTTCTGAGCAAACTAAGCAGGCTGCCAAAGAGTGTGACTTAAATCTCATAAGGATATGTGTAGGTATCACTGCTGAACACACTACTGGATTAGATTATCAAAATGGTAAATTTTATTTTTTTGATGCTTGCATTCTAAAAAATGCACATAACAAAACCTGACATCGTCACTATTTAATTTATTATAGATGTAGTTCAGGAAGTGAATGGAACTGCATACTATGGACTTAGATCTGGGCTCCTTCATTACTGCACCCTTAGAAATGAGAAAAAAGAAAACGACAGCTTTGCATGAGTACAATGACACTTCGATACGTCATAGTAAATGCAAATCTCAGTAACTTTGGATAGTCAGTTTGAATGCTTATGTAAATCTTTTTCTATCTATTGCTGCTCAACAAAATTGCTTTTATTCTAATCAAATATCTTATTTTCTTCACTTCTGGCAGTACAGAAATAGAATCATAGAATCACAGAATCACTGAAGTTGGAAAAGACCTTCAAGATCATCTAGTCCAACTGTCCACCCACCACCAGTATTTCCCCACTAAACCGTATCCCTTACTACATCTGAACGTTTCTTAAAATACTGATGCATCATATCCTTTATATATTCCATCATCTTCACATTGTAATCAGATGAGATAGTCCAAATTCTTGGAAAAAGTCTTCGTAAATAAAAACAATACAATGCTTCTTTGAAAATACTTTCTTAATGTGAAAATATGTTAGGTCATGATCTTAGATTTATGCCAAAGGTCAGTGTGATACCTTGGCACAGTAACGAGTAGTCCTATAAACTGAATTACTCACATTTGTAACTTGGATATGTACAAAAATAATGAACTCAAGATTACTAAAGACATAAAATCACTCACTAGCACATTCAATCTCCATGCAAGTTAGAAACAGAGTCTGGAACTTCCTCTACATTTCTTGTAATTCTAAAACATTATGAATATACCCTAATGCCAAAACATTCAACTGATGTAAAAACTATAAAGGAATACAGACGATCCAGTGCAATCCATTTCTGTTTTCTTTCATTGCCTGAAAATATCACTTGAAAAAAAAAAATTATCCCAGCTCTATTGAGACAAAATTAAATTCTAGGGTGAAAATTTCTAACCATGCCCCTACTCAAGCTTTGCAGAATGTCAGTTAGTGACTGACACGGTGGAGTGTTTTTTCTCTGAACACAAGCTTCCTTTAAGATTCTCTTTAAACTAGTTACTGTAGTCTTTAGAAATTCCTCTGTTTCTAGAACAGTATTGGTTACACAAGGAGCTATGCTATAAATCTTATATTAAAGATCTGTTCTATGTATTGGAAAAAGATTTCAGGTGTAGATTTACATCTTCCTCATCTTCACTGTATGGTTTTGTTGTTTTTTTTTTTCTTTTCTGTGCACAAAAATTGATTGTGACCTCAAAATTCTGTGTTTAACTGAAAGACAAATCCTCAAAGGTCAGCCAGCTGCAATCTATACCGAAATGGATTCAAAACAGTGACACTTACTGGAAAAAGTAATAGAAGATTGATGTGTTTAGTATTGGCACATCAAACCAGTAAAGAAGCAGACAGATGATCATAATCTGTCAGATGCTTGCACTGGAAGGATATTTGCATCAAATAAGCAAATGCAGATTCTTCCTTCTAGATACTTTTTGTTGTTTAATATTGATACAGCATTAGTACTTGGATCAAGGCCCAAGACTGGAAGCCATGCATAAATGTACAGAAAACAAAGCCAAGGATTCTCAGTTCTAAGGCTAATTTTGGATTATCTATGATAGAAAAGATTTTAGGTATCCCCTAGATTTGTTTGTGGATTCTCTGACCTATGTCTATCAATTAAATGCTGGGGGAAGAAGGACAATACCTCTGACTTTTATTTATGACTATCTCCATCACAATAGGTCTGCCATGTTTACCAATTGATTGCAGGTGAATGTTTGACTGTTTGGCTTCTATACTGACTGCCAGTCTTTAGGACATCCACACCTTTGTCCCTCCTTGCAGCTCCCTGCTGGAGTGATTCCTGTGGGATTATCTTTGATCATCTGTGTTGGTGTTGGCAACAATTGTGTCCCATTCTTCTCAGTAATCCACAATTCTCCATTATGCTACAGGGAATGTGGACATTTGTGAGAGGGTTTGAGCAAACGAGTGGGAAATCAGGCAGAAGTGTACAAAAAGCAGGGAGAAAAAAAATTAACCCAAAGGTCAGTGTTCATTATTGTCGCTGCTGTTGCCAATGAAAAATGAAGAGAATTGGGTTAGAGTAAATGAGCAGACTACAAATGGAAAAAGTAAAGCATACATAGACAAACCACAAAAAGAAGTACGTACTCTGTGAGCACAGGTCACTCTTATTTAGTCATGAAAATTTTCTAGTGCTCCCCACACATACCATTCTCCAGAAGATAAGTATCCATGCATCACATTCAGTGCACCCTGGGATTCAACTCCTTTGTATAAACTTGCATTATTTTAATAAATAATTAGGCATCTCACAGCGTACTCCAGCTCTCCAGTTGCATAAGGGTGAAAGTGGCACACAAGTAGAGCAGGGGCATGAAAAGCACAGTACAGCTCCCAGCATAACGACGACAAGAAAAAAAGCAAGAGGTATTCTGGATGAAGGCAATATAAGAAGCAGTGCTGGGACAGAAAAGAAGTGTGATTAGTGGAGTTGGAGCAAGAGGGTAAAAATGCGAGATGGTAGTGTATAAGGGGAGAGCAAGGACCCAGTTTGGTCAGGAGAAAAAGAGGAGGGTTGGGAAAGTGCAAAGGGGAGGGAGACTAAAGCAGAAGAGGAATTTTACAGTGCACTGTTACATTCTCAACAGCATGGAAAATAATCCCCTCTTTTGTTTCCAGCCTTTGAGACAAGTGGAGTTCTGCGTTCAGATCTAGAGTACCGTGTCCAGGCCTGGGGTCCCCCAGCATAAGTAAGATGTGGAGCTGCTGGAGCAGGGACACAGGAGGCCCATCATGATCAGAGGACTGGAGCACCTAAGAAAATATGAGGGCGCTGGACTTGTCCAGCTTCAAGAAGGTTCTGCAGGGACTTCATTGCAGCCTTCTGATACCTAAAGGGGTCAACAGGAAAGCTGAGAAGGGATTCTTTTATCAAGGAGTGTGGTTTGTAGGACAGGAGGTAGTGTATTTAAGCCAGAAGAAGGTAGATTTAGGTTAGTTATTAGGAAGAAATTCTCCACTCTGAGGGTGGTGAGGCACTGGCATAGCTGCCCAGAGAAGCTGTGGGTGCCCCATCCCTGGAGGTGCTCAAAGCCAAGTTGGATGGGACCCTGGACAGCCTGAACTGGTGGGTAGTAGGCCTGTCTATGGCAGGGAGTTGGAACTAGATCATCTTTAAGATCCCTTCCAACACAAAAAGTTCTGTGTTTTTCTGATTCTATGGTTCTATGATTAAAAAGCACATATTTTTATACTGATGAGACACTAAGGTGCTAAGCGCTCAGTGTTAAGCCCAAATGTACTGTGGAAGGGTGCCTTTTGCTACCTGCCCAAATGTGAGACAGAGCGTATGACACTGCACTGCAGTCATCTCCAGTGTATAACCACTTTTATTAGCAAATACACATCTAAAAACTAGAAGAGGAGAGATAATGTGTAATGGATTTAATATCTGACCCACCATGCCTGGAGATTACAAATCACTTGATAGTTTGTGACAAGACTAACAGGTAGAGCCTGAACTAAAGAGTAAATTAGAGCAAGTAGTTACAGAAGCAAATGTCAAATCACAAAATACGTTTGGTCTCCCAAACTAAGAAAAAGTGCAGTATGACCTAGATTCTGCTCCTCTCTAACACTTACTTGTAAATGGAAGACTATCATACTGCAAGTGCGAGAAAATAGCAAGGTGTCAAATTCAGTGCTTTACAGCAAATTTTCTGTTGCATTTCTGAAGCACAGAGAAAATCTTCTGTAATGCGAGTCCATGTATATTCTTGCACCCATTACTTTGTTCTACTAAGCCAAGCACTCAAGCATTTTATCATTCTGTATTTTCCATTTTAATCACAATGAGAGCAAATTTCAAGTGAAATCAAAAGGTCATTTGCAAAAAAACCCACACAATTACACGTCTACTTTTTGTTCAGTTGCCTTGACAGTGCCTGTGTAGAAGGCAATTTCTGTTCCAAATGGGCAATTACGTATCACACAGATACAGAAATGCGAATGATTTTACACAGACTGCTGTACTGGGGGATTTGGTGCCTTTCCGATAGCTAGAAACAAAAGGCACAATAAAAAGCTATCATCTCCCTACTTTTTCTTCAGTGTAAAATCCATACAACACTTTACCATTTTGGCTTTCCTTTGAAATCTGCTTTGAGTCTGGCAGTTCCTATCAGATATTTAATCAAAATAAGAGTTTAATTCTGTAAAATTTATTTTCTCAGAAGCTCCACTAAAATTACTGACAGCTCCACCACTCTCACCTATGTGCTTCTATGCAAATTCTTCTTTTATCCCCTGAACTTGCAATTTTGCTTGATACCCACTCATCAGAGAGATAAGGGACTCTACCAAATAAATAAATAAAAAGAAGACAAATAACATGCAAGTGCTAGGGTGCAACAACACCATAAGCTCTGTAGATACCGCCGCAGCTGCAGCACGTAGGCCCATACCAGTGAATACCTTCTCAAACATCTGTGAGTGCACATGGGGGTGGTGTGGCTCCAAGCCCTGCCTGGAGCAGGGCAGCCATGCTTCCTGTCCTGAACACCCTTATCCTCTTGACTTCTGAGGCTGCCACTGCCATCTTCCCCCCCCCTCTCTCTCCACACAAAGGTGCTACATGTCTTCCAGGAGCACTAGGAATCACCTCTTCCAAAGAAATAACACCTTTCAAGTCACATTAGCAACTACCAGAAGAATTGTGTTTCTGCCTCACTTGCGTTCCAATTGCACCAGGGCCCCTGGGCAAGGCTATAGGGCTACCTGTGCCACTGTGGGTACTTCCTGCAGCATCCACCCCGCAAGCATGAGGGAATGACAGTCCTTCTAAGCTGCAAGAGTACTAATGGGAAAGCCTAGAGAGAGGACAGTCTAGTCAAATGTATTTTCTATTTTCATATGAGCAAAATCAGCCCATTTTCTGAGCACGAAGCAACATCCATATGAGTGTTTGCTAGTACCACATGACTGGGTCAGTATGTCTGTTACCCTCTTTTCTTCCCAGCAGCTTATTTACAAACACCGTTGTTGTACAAAGGCCAAGGTGGGGGACAGACTGCCAGCTGCTCTGACCCACCAGTCTCTCAAAGGGAGAGGAAAGAGAGGAAAGCAATGGCAGTGAGAGTGAGGGCAGCCACCGCAGGACCAGGGACAGCACTAGTGTGGTCTTAGGCTGGGCTGGTGGCAGCTGGTGCAGGGTGGGAAGCAGGAAAAGAAACAACTCGGCTCCAGAGCAGATTGTGGTTCTGTCCTTCTGGGCAGTATGCTCAGTTCTGGTTACAGGAAAGCCTCCAGAAGAATTCTCAGAAATTAAATACATAAATAATGTATCAGGCCGGGTGGCAGACACATAATAAAGATCTGACAATACCCACTTCTGCCTTAGGATTACTGGGACTTCACTGAAAATATTCTTTCTTCCTATGGTATTTCAAAATTCCCTTAAATTATTGTCCTTGCTTCACGTGGTTGCCTCTGTCCTCTGATACTGAAGAGAAAGTAATAAATACATTTTTAAATGCACTTATTTGACATCAAAGGCGGAATGAAATGTGCTGCGCAGCCTCAAGTCTCTACAGCATTAGACATTTAGGGACTGCCAGTTCTCAGGAGCAGAGAAGCACAGGGAAGAAGCACAGGTATTAGTAGCTGATGTGGGAAGGGTTGGTAAAATATGCTGACAGCTTCAGCGGCATTACTGCAAAACAGATAATTTCTGCTTTTACACTAATTGCAGAGACTATTGCTGTGCTTTTCAGCAGCTGAGCCCTGGCTGCGGGAAACATACTGCCCTGCTGCTTGCTGCTATAGCCCCTGGTCAGTGGGAGCACCCCCCTACATCCAGAGAATGCACATGGGCCAGAGAGCAAGGAGCTGGTTTCTTGTCAGAAAAATAGGTGTTGTGCATGAGGGTGGCAGGGGGAGGAGGAAGGCAAGTGCCTGGCAACACTGCTGTGGACATCAGGCAGAAGGTTTAAAGTCAGTGCTATGTGTTTTTACAAAGTTTGGTGCTTCTTTTTGATTTAGACTATATGTTATGAAGAAATTCTTCACTCTGAGGGTGGTGAGGCAGTGGCACAGGCAGTTCAGAGAATCTGTGGATGCCCCATCCCTGGAGGTGTTCAAGGCCAGGTTGGATGGGGTCCTGGACGGTCTGATCTGGTGGGTGGCAACTCTGCCTGTGGAAGGGGAGTTGGAACCTGATGATCTTTAAGGTCCTTTACAACCCAAGACATTCTATGATTGCATGGTTCTATGGCTCTTTCTGCACAGTGGGATTTCTACAGCCCCGGGATTTTGCCCCAGGATTTACCAAAGCCTGAAGCTCTGGCAGAGGATTTTCTTGAAGGGAAAAGAAAGGAGAAGAGTAGCCTTATTTAATGTTATACCTGATAGTGAGCAGTTTATAAGGTCTACATATCTAATGCACCTTGTTCCTGTGCGACTCCAGTTTTGCTTTGCAAGCAAACACATGGCTGATCATCTCAGCTGTGTTCAGAAGGTTTCCATTTCTTAACACCAGCTGACATTTTGTGAATTATTTACAGAGAGACCATGGCATGCCTTATGTTGCTGTTAAAAAACTTAACTCTCCAGGGAAGCTGTCTGGGTTTCCTGACGCTGGGACTACCAGTCCCAAAGCAGGGCACAGGATGGGGGATGCAGGAGCTGAATCTGCTCTATAGCACCCCAGACCAGTCATTGCCGTTTTCTTAAGCTCTGGTAGCTTCTAAAGCAAAACTGATAAAGAGCCTTTGGAAATTAGGGAAATCCTCTCTCTTAAGTGACTGATAGGAAAACCACCTGGTTCACAGTAAGAGCTTCAAAAGGCAAACAGCTCCAGGCACTGCTGTGAGCATCATAGCCCCAGCACTCAGAAAGGTGATGGCTCCTCAGGGAGATGGGGACAACACTGGCACACAGGGCACCAGAATTCATGCCAAGTAGCAGCAGAAACTGAGCTCTCCATCCCCATCCATGGCACGTCTTTTGAAGGCTCAATAGCAATGATCTCAGTCAAGGCAGCCGCACAGCTCTCTGCATATCTTGCTAGGATAGTATCGCAGAGACGTCATTATCACTGTATCGCTCTTCTGCAAGATATGAAAAGTACTGCAAAGGAAGGGATTTGCCGTAACATTTTCTCTTGGAAAAGAGAAAGCATATGAGGTTTAGGCCCAGAATTCCTAACCTCAAGCACATGCCAGTGCATATAAACAAAGATGTTCCTGTTCAGTGAGGGACTTCAGCTCACAGAAGTTTGCTAAGCATATGTGACTTTCCCCTGATTAACCAGAAAACTGATCTTCTGGGACAACTGGAAGCTGAGCAAAAACCTCCTCTGTCCTTAAGTACATGTAGGTCCCTTCCATTCTAAATGCAGATGGAATTCTGTACTGGAAATAGAGGTGCCAAAGGACATCAGAAAGCGCAGATCATGCACATGCTTTAGAAATGCGGTATTTTAGAAATCACTGTGCATCTCTCAGAAACTCTTATGACCTGAAGGAGTTATACTGTGCAATGCAGAAGCAGCAGAGAACAGAAGAATAGTTCTGTTTTTTGGGGTGCTTCAGGAAGAACTGAAGTGGAGCATGGAGAACAATTGCTGGACTTCCCTGGTTTTGTTATGCTATCAGATCAGAGGTGCAAAACAAGGCACAGGACAAAACAGAGGACAGAAAACTCTTTCAAATTTTTATGCCTTTGAGGTGAAGATGAAGGCTAACACAGGTGCTAAAGCAAATGAAGATCAGTAGCTTCTGCCTGCTGCAGAGGGGAATGTGGGAAATCAAGTCACACATTTGCCAATGGGGGCACATTTGAGAGTATTTTCTTTGAATAAAACCACTGTTCTGACAAATCTTCTGCTTATTAGACCAGTGTGTGGGAAACTACAGTGCTCGAACTGTACCAGCTCACCTTGTGTCATCTGCAAGACAACAACATAGAAATTCTTCTTGTGTGCTCATCACAGTCAGTATGAAATGAAGAACAGTCAGCTACTCATCTCCAAAACACATGATGCTCTCTTTCCTGCCTAGTAGGCATACATCTGATGCCACTTGGATATGCATCATTGCATATCCATCTTCTGCAACTAGAGATACCAAGGCAATCAAAAGCCATGTACAAGGGAATGTCATACAGAAAGCTGGAATTGTACGTAACAAATTTCAATCCAAAGATTTACTTTTTTTTTCATAAACAGGCCTTTGTCTCATTGGAGGTCAGGTCTTTGGAAAATGGAGATGTGGGTGCTTTAGAAAATATCACCATCAGTTCTCACTCACAGTGATGTAGAGAAATGGTTGTGAAATAAGCAGGTGTCTCAAGGTGCAGGATATCCCTTTACTCCATGATTTGTCCTCTTTTATTTTCAAAATGCTGCCATTTACCAAGTATTACCATTTTCTGAAGTCTCAGTTTACAGTGATTAAGAGGTTTAATGGCTGAACAAATGGCCTGAGGGTCAGAAATCTTCAGCATGGTTCAGTGCTGGGTCACTGCATTGATTCAAGACTGCAGGCAAGAGCCTGACCTCTCCGATCTGTCTTATGCCCTGCAGTGAAAAGCAAGTATTGTAATTGATGCATTGTTTATATATGTAATTGATTTTAAAGAGCTCAGAGACCCTCCAGTTAAGCCATTAATAGCAAGAAAAGCTACTATTGCCATTCTAAAACTGCTGAAACTAAAATAACGCTAAAAAGATTAACGTTCTAACAGTCTAACAGAGTTTGTTTCCTTTTATATGCTTCTGCTCAGAAAGAATACCCCCAAAATTATGACGTTTACTCTGATGAGTATGTTGAGGTCGTATTGGCAGTGTAAAGCAAACAGCACCCTATATCAATGGAGAAGCATATGTACATCTGTGTTGTGAATGTTTCTGAACATGCACATGAAAACACATGTGTGCAACAAAGGCAAATGCATGCACAGCACTCAGCACAGGCTGGATGCCAAGCTTTTCCCATGCATCTGTGCAAAAAAATCTTATCTATCTTCACCAGTTTTAAGACTTTTTATTCATGTATCATTCTGCAGTAGCAGTTGAAAAATATCATATGCATAACTATGCCACAATATGCAGGCACAGCGTGAAAAAGGGGAAACAGAAAAGTCTGCCATTATAGAATTCCATGCAATTTGGTCAGTAAAACATGCTGTGGTGTCCTTGGCAGCTTTTCAGACAGCAACAGAATCTGTTTACTTGGTCGGACATCTACTCAAAACTTTAAAAACATTCTCTGTTATTTAACTACACTAGCTGCCATCTCATCTATAGGTCCATTCCTTTCTGGTGGAGCACAAGCTGTGACTGTCCAAATTTCATGCATAGTAAATCTCCAGACTTCCTGTAAATTTATCCACCTGCAATAAACTAGTGAATCTGTGAAGGGAAGTTTTGAATTCTGTTGCTTTTCTTCTCATACATATAAATACTGATAAATATATTCTTTATCTTAGAAAACTGGACATAGGCAAAATAACAGCAATGGCAAGAGAACAGAAAAGACCAACATTAAAACTAACTATATACGAAAGAGAAAGAATGAAATTTTCATACTACTTCAAGCAGCATACCACCAGAGGTCATTTCACACCTTCATATCCTCTCAGGTGCACAAATATAGTTAACATACAGAACCCTGGGACAGAAATTACCAGAGACAGACTCCATGTAGTTGCATGCCAGCCTACCACATGGCTTTTTGAGCTCCAAAAGTATTTTTTTCCAAGCATCACTCATCAGGAGCCATCAGACACACGTTTAATTGGCCTCAGCTGCTGGCATCTCTGAGAGCAGGATTTGGGGCACTGCGGTTGGTACAGCAAGGGCAACTTGCTTCCATACAGCTGCACTTTATTATCTAGCCCTACACCTTGGGCAAACTGGTAGAAAAATAAGCTTTTATTGACAAATGCTCTTGCAGAACAGATACTGGTAAAGTGCTAAATGATGTTTTGACAGCACTGTTATTGGACTTCTTTGAACAAACTGTTTATCCTACAGTCTCACTAGGCCTGGACACTGAAAAATTCAGCTCCAGGTTTATTGTGCTGGTAGCTCATAGTCTCAGTCCAACAGCCCTGAGCAGCACTGTGTCAATAGCTGCACTAAGCCTCAGAGCTTGAGAAGCATCCAGATACTTCACTGAAGAACACAAGCTGATAATAATATAAATTTCTAGTGCTAACAACAACATGGCTATTACTAGTGCCACTGATACAAGTGCCAGTATCAGGAAGTCGGTGAGCATCTCAGAAATAATTCATGATGAAGACAATTTGCTAGCAATGCTGCTGTCTGAAGATGGAATGTTGAAGGAGCCTGGAGCTGACAACAACAATGGGAACATTGTACAGTGTGCCCCATGTTGGCTGTACCCAGAGCTGCCAACACCACTGCAGCACTTCTTGGCAGGATTAACACCTTTTACCCTTCCAGAAAGTGCAAAGATCATCTCCCAGGGTCTGCCTACCACATGGAGATAACAGCAACAAAGCCCTGCAGAACAGCACTTGGTGCACAACCAGAAAACCAGCGGAGAAGCAAAGGTCCTGCCTCCAGCAGCTCACACAGCCCTCCCCAGAACATGGAGACTGGAAAAGTCATAGAATCATAGAATCAGGGAATCATAAAGGTTGGAAAAGACCTCTAAGATCAACCATCCACCAACCATTCAGTTATCACCAATATTGCCCACTAAACCATGCCCCTAAATACTTTATCAATCCTTTCCCTAACCACCTCCAGGGACAGTGACTCCACCACCTCCCTGGGCAGCCCATTCCACTCTTTCCTCCCAGGAAAGCTGAGACCAACACAGATCATCAAAGTGCATCTATAAAACTTTTTTTTTTTTTTTTTCCCCCACATTCTAAAGCTAAGTATAGGCACCGAGTAGTACCACAAAAATAAAAATTATATTGAAGAATTGTATGTGTGCATTATGTGTATGGAAATACATTTCTGTCCATATGTGCCTCATGGTTTTGATTTCTTTCACCATTGCCATCAGCAGCTACACATACATAATAATCACCAGAGAGTGAGGAAAGCTGCCTTTATTCACACTGCTATTTGCAGAGTTCGGTTTGTTTGTTAGGTGATATTTTTGTCCCAGGGTCTGACAAACAGCACTGCAATTGCCAAGTATTCTGGTGAGAATAGCAGTGCTTCTGCAATGTCACCTAGTGTGGCCAGCAGTAGTTTTAATCTCATAGGCAAGCACTTAAGTGCTGCAGTGCTCCTTAAATCAATGTGCTAGGTACATGCATTAATATTTAATATTGAAAAGCAATATTAAAATGTGGCAACACTGCACATAAATAAACACATTTTATTCAATACGGCTCCACCACATCTGAATTTGGCCTGCTATATTGACTTTTGCAATTAAAAACAGAAGCACAAATAAGTCAGCTACTGGAAGAAAGAAACAAACAAAACAAATATGTTGCCCTGGGGAAAATACAGCCAAAGACTGAAAAAATAATTATTATGAAAGAATAGCATATTAGGGTAAAGTCTGAAATATAAAACATTTATTTTAGTTTAGGATAAGCCTTCTGAAATTGCTCCAGAGCTGTTAAGGCAGTATTTCCCTTACAGAAATATGTGTGTTAAAGAAGGAATGCTAAAGATCGTTTGTGGTAAGATAGGTAAATTTCGTCCATGATTAGGCTCACTGTAGGTACACTTGGCAGTTTGGGAGCTCTTTTTTTTTAATAAACCTGCCAACCTTGAAGCTTGTTCACATGCTGGCAGATTGGTTGCATGGCACCTTTGATGTGTGAAGACAGGCTGTGTGTACATGTATTACCGACATTATGAATGCTGGAAAAGCAGAATTCAAATTCACGCAGGAGACAATTAAATTGAGACCAGAAGAAGCACTAGGGGACTGTGGAGTACCATCAGCTCCCCACCAAGGACAGTCTCAGAGCATACTTCTATCTCAGACTTAGCCCTGGGAAAGAAATCCTGTAAAGCTCAGCTTACACAGTAACAAAAGCAGTCTTATTGCCAGTGCTCTTCCAAAACACCTTGCAGTCCAGAAACACACCAGAGGGTGTCTCCAGCTTCTCAAATGCCACACACTGCCTGACGCCTCCCTCAACTGCCCTTCAACTTAACCCTCATACTTAGTACTGCTAACCAGGTTCCAGCTGTTCAGAAGCAGAACACTACTGAGAGACAGAATGTATTTTCCTAGTGAAGGGACCATGTCTTCGTATGTCACAGTGACATTGCAGCTCACTTCCATGAAACCACTTATTCCTCACTGTAAGGTTTCCTATGTTGTGTTTTCTTCCCAAGGCCCTGGAGAATGGCTATTGCCCCAGAAGCGTCAAATATTCCAGCTGCTCCAAACATTGGGATGTTAACTCATGACAGGCACCAGTGTCTTTTTGCTTTCATGCTGGAGGTAAAAGTTTCAGGGACTGACAAGAGCAGGATTGCAGAACTAAGCAGCAGCAAAGAACAAACCAGAGAAGAAAGCACAATAAGCAGCAATTCTTTTTCAGACTGATTTAATCAAATTGCAGGTAACAGCGAAAGGACTCGAGAGAATGGCCTCAAGTTGCACCAGGGAAGGTTCACATTGGATGTTAGGAAAAAATTCTCAGAAAGAGTGGCCAGACACTGAAACAGGCTGCCCACAGAGGTGGTGGTCACCATCCATGAAGGTGTTCAGGAACCATGGAGATATAGCACTGAGGGGCATAGTTTGGTGGACAATACTGGTAATAGCTGGATGGTTGGACTAAATGAGCCTAGAGGTTTTTTCCAAACTTAATGACTCTATGATTCTATGAAATGGAAGATCTTCCCTGCTCCAGACATAAAGCTTGATCAACGTGGAACTGTGAATTTGGAACACATTAAGGTGATGGGCAAATCTGCCATGGATTAGATGCATTTCCCCATGGGCATTTTGGATCAGCATCTCTTCTTTCACATATTTAGCAATGATCTAACCTGTATTGAGCAGGTTGCCTGTCTGAGGAAGGAAATGGCGCTGGACAAAAGATGGCACAGAAGCATTCAGGGAAACTAAGCTACATATCATTTCAGATTTTGTGCCCCTGCATTATGATTCAGTACTTTCCAGGAGACAAGCTTGTGATGCCTTACTCTGCGTCGCTGCAGCAGTGATGCCTCATGCTCTGTGACAGCTGCAAAAGTAAAATTTGCATCCCTTTCATTATTGGCAGCCAAGAGGAATTATGTACAAATGAATAAAGGCACCCTCTGTCTGGTTGTTGGAGGCTGGTGTGTGATTGCTGTTTGCCTGTACAATTTCCTAGCTCCATTAGAGATCACTGCACCCTGACATCTAAATACAGTCCCAGCAAAAGTTTCTCCATGGCTGTAATGCTGCAAAATGCCCCCTGGCAGGTGATAGTGGGAAGTGAAATGTAGGAGAATTAACTGCTGGGTGATGGAGAGAGGACAACCAGAACTGGCACTGGGAGAATGATCCTTGGAGGCCTTCTCCAGGCTACTACTGGCAGGAAGGGTGTGCTAATGTTGCCACAGAGACATCTGAAAAGAAGTGTTATTTTTCTATTCTCTCTGCAGTTTAAAAATTTTGCTTGCACAGGAATGAGCACTGAGTTTGGGATGGGACTGTGGTTTTGTGAAGGATTTCTCCAGTATGGAGACTTCCATCTCTTCCCTGTCCTGGCTGAAATGGATGAGAGAAAACCACAGAAGACATGGTATGAACTCACACACCCACATGGCTAAGCTTTCATTTAAACCTGGATGCTGGGCAGATGCTCAAGAGGAGAAGGAATGCACTACCTTTACCTGCAAAAATAACGTCTTCATCCAAATCCCTATGCTTTTCAGCAGCAGTTTTGCTGTAAGAGTATGAGTTCCCTCTGGAGCTGTATTATTCTCAAAAGTTTCTGAGGAAAAAGCTTCTTTCACTGGTGTGCTCTCAACATTCAGTCCCTATAGACACTTACCGCTTCATATCACCACATAAATGACAAACAATATCCTTCTCCTGGCCAACAGGAAGGCCTGACGGCTGCCTTCTTCTATAGGTCTTCCCTCCAGAACAGCAGGCCTTCATGCACTCTTCTGTGTTTTGGGCAGACATCGCAGAGCAGCAGCAGACCAGTTTCCCAGAGTTGCACAGGAGCAGATGTTTTCAACTTTTTTGTTTGCTTTGTGTGGTTATTGTTTCTGTTGGTGCTTTCACAGATCTCAGGTTACTGTATTTTCATCCTGTCAAGTGTGGTGACCCATATTAACCTTCTCCATGCAAATCAATCATCTACTTATTTCTCTCCACATGCTCTGCCTTCAACAACAGATTCAGAGGACAGCTAAAGTCTCAGAAATTATATGATTAGGTCTGCACTTCAGAGGACACTACAGTATCTGGCCCACTTTCCTTCCCTTTATCCCTGTGCTTAAGGATTGCCTTTCTCAAAAATAAAGGGAAAGGAGATGGAAGGGAGAAGAAAGAAAATGGTCTTCCTGAAATCTGACCCATTGCAAAGCTTTTATGTTTAGGCTCAGGCGTGGAAATAATTTCTGATACTCATACCCAAGACTACAATTGCCATTGCTGGTTTTAGGCCTGACTACTACTTCTTAATGATCTCTCAGACTACATCATGCTGTGGGGCCACAGTGCTTAGCATCTGTTGCCTGGGCATGCTTGAGTACACACACTTTGGGAGTGTCATATTTTAAATGTGTTTTTGTCTCCAGAAAAAGGAAACAAGCAAACAAAGCTTCAGGAAGAAATTTTTTGGAGACAGAAATGTCAGAGAGCAGGGGGAAGATTAATAAAATGTGTGAGGCAAGTAAAAGACGTTTATAATTTTTCTCAGTTTTAGTTGGTCATTTGCACTGAAGCAAATGGAAAAAAAAAAACTCAAAATGAAATGTCAGAGCAGAGCTGACTGGATAACAAAATATGACTGGATGACTGGAAAAATGATAACAAAAAATGACTAGATAACAAAGAAGTTAACAACCTGATTGCCTTCAGGGCAGTGCATTGATTATTCCCTTTGCCTAATTCAGCACTTTTTATCAATGGGAAAAGGGTCTCATGCTCTCATTATCACAAGTTTCACACACAGGGTTGCACATGTCTGGCAAGGATTTCAGGCTGTAAGAAAACAAACATCCATCTGCAAAGCCCGGTGTGGTGCCTCTGTGGCAGCATGGATGATGTGTGGCCACACTGGTCCTTCTCGCTGATCATAGCTCACACCTCTTATAGCATCTTCCAATCCCAAGGGCAAGTGCTATTAGAGAAGCAGCACCCGCACTAAATGTCTGTGGATGGGATGGGCTATGCTGGGTACCATCGCTGTTGCCTTCCCAGGGTGGACAGTGCAAGGCTCCTCCTCTCCAGCTGCATGTGGCTGAAGCCCCTCCATAGGCACATGCCTATGACTTACTGACTGGCAGTGGCACCCAACACCAGGGTCCCACAACCTGGCTCAGCAAAGGACTTTAAGCATGTTCAAAATATCACACAGCTTTAAATACTTCACCAGAACCATAGGCATGTGGTAAATGCAATCATTTACAGCATTGCCTGGGCCGCACCGAGTGAAGAGGAATTGTCTTGGGTCATATATAAAATATATAATACAGTTAATGTATGTAAGTAACAAAATTTATTTATTTATTCTATACTTATTATTAAAACATATAAAGGAGGGTAACAGAAGCATGAAACTACCAGGTTGGACAGATATGCTTGGCAGCCTTCTTCTCATCACAGCAGTGCACCAGATCCCAAAGCCTGCAAACTGTTGCAGATTTACTTTAAAATATAAGGTGAAAGATCAGGCTTCCACTTAGAGTGAGGAAGATATTGAAAAAAGGAATAGAAAGTTGAGTAACATAAAAACTAAGAAATAAAAAGCAATGTTTGATGGGAACATATAATTGCTTGACAGTTATTACCAAAGTTTTATCATTTTTGAAAAATGAAAGGAAGAACATATCACAGGACACCTTCAGTTTCTCTAACACAGTACCAAACTCCATGATTTTTTCCCACACTTTGAGAGACCATAAACTTTCCTTTTGCTCTTGAGTTCCAGTCAAAGGTCTCTGTTCAGCCAGTCTGGCCTCCTTGCCCATCAGCTCGTCTCCCGTGACTTAGGGATGGCCAGTTCCTGCACCTTTAAAATTATTTCATTAAAGTTTTCCCAGTTTTCCTGGGCTCTCATGTTCTCCAAAACTCCCCTCCAAGGGACGCTCTCAACCACAGTCCTAAAGAGGTTAAAGTCTGCCCTCCGGAAGACCAAGGTGGCAGTTCTGATGACTCTCCTCCGTGGTTCAACATAGATTGACAAATCTAGCATCTCATGATCACTGTGCCCCAGATGGTCTCCAACCTTTACATCCCCCATAAGTTTGGAAATACCTAAATGACACAGCTCACAAATAACACCTTTCTTCTGTGCTGTCAACATGCAGTCAAGGTCTCATATAAAATATATGTTATTCAGAGATAATTCATTCAGTAATTTCTGCAATGATCTTTGTCCTCACAAAGAGTTGGTGTCAAATATTTGTCACTCAAAATTGTTTTGCTCTATTTCATCTGGCTAATGAACCTAAACAATGACTTTTGTTATAGTGAGGTTTGAACTTGGATTGCTGGAATAAATTCATTTGTATACTCATTTCAAAAACCATTCCCCCATACTGTTGCAGTGCATTGGTAGAGTCCCCTGAACATCTGCAGTGCAGAGTGTCACTTCTCTCTTCAGACCTGAGCAGGGCTGCTTAGGATGACCAGTAACCAGCTATCACCAAACAAGAGAAACGCAAGGTGTGGAGATCCAGGTTCATAGGTGCTTGCCAGGTCAGTGTTTCACAGTTGTACGCTATATCAAGGACAGGCTGAGACATGCTGACGAGACACTGCTCAGATCCACCCAGCCTCAGACCATCAGAGATACAAACACAGAGCAGGGTCATCCCCCTGAGGTGCCTGAAAATGCCAGTAATACACGGACTCTAAAAATTTCATGTGACTTTGGCAGTAAGCTCAGTCTTTTCCCTTTGTATAGGATCATGATGAGAAATTATGGACAAATAACTGAAAATAAATGATGAATCATAAGAAAGAATCATAGGGAGGCTAAAAAAGAGCAGGGTAAGGTTTTCTACCTATTCTCCCATATGTTCACATGAAGAATGGTGCACTCCAAACTGTAAAGTCATTTCTCAAGCACAGTTTAAGTCATGAAATTTATTCCACAGTATTAAGTCTAAAGAAAGACAAATACTGGCTGGATGGACATGGTACAGTCAACGTGCTGGTGACAAGAGATGCTGTTCAGAGAGACCGAGAGGCTTGAGAGATGGGCCTGTGCAAATTTTGTAAAGTTCAACAGGAGCAAATGCAAGGTCCTGCATCTGGGTCAGGGCAGTCCTAAGCACAAATACAGCCTGGACTGAAAATGGGTTGAACGCAGCCCTGAGGAGGACTGCAGGGTGCTGATCAATTAGAACTCAACATGAGCCAGCAGTATGTTCTCACAGCCCAGAAAACCAACTTTGCCCTGAGCTGCATCAAAAAAAAGCATGACCAAGAGGATGAAAGAGGTGATTCTGCCCTTCTACTCCCCCCTCATGAGATGCTACCTCCAGCGCTGTGTTCAGCTCTACAGCTGCCAATACAAGAAAGACATGAAGCTGTTGGAGCAGACCCAGAGGAGGCCCTGAGGATGATCAGAGGTCTGGAGCACCTCTTCTATGAAGAAAGACTGAGGCCTTTGGGCTTGCTCAGCCTGGAGAAGAGAAGGCTCCTTGGAGCCTTCTAAATTTTTATCAGTCTGATGGTGATAGGACGAGGGATTGGCTTTAAACTAAAACAGGGAGGACTTAGGTTAGATATTAGGAGGAAATTATTCACTGTGAGGATGATGGGGCACTGGAACAGGTTACCCTAAGAAGCTGTGGATGCCCCATCTCTGAAGGTGCTCAAGGCCAGGTTGTACGGGGCCCTGGGAAGCCTGAGCTGGTGAGTGGCAGCTTTGTCCTCAGCAAGGTGGTTGGAGCTCAATGATCTTTAAGGTCCCTTCCATCCCAAGCCATTCTATGACTCTATGATTCCATGATTCTGTGATTCTACAATGTTTTAGTTACAGCAACACACTTTGGAAGTTTTGAAAATTACTGGAAAAAGGTATTATTCAAGAGCTACGCATTCCTTCATCATTAAAGAACTTTGCAGGATTCAAAACAGTAACTGAACCACACTTTAAAGAAAGGCAAATACTGCAGTTGCAGTAAAACCTTTAATTTAAACATCCATGTGTTTTGGCAGTACTATTGAGCTTCCATCATTCAGTGCACACAGCATTTTCTCATCAAATAAGATTGTATAAAAAGTTCTCTTCTATACTGGTTAATTAATTATCGCCCACTTTCATACCTTTTCTTCCATGTTTCAGTGCTGCTTCAGTCATTAGTGATTACTGGATTAGGTTAACCATTCATCCAATGAGGCAATACCCAAGCTCCTATACCAAGCAAATACATTAAAAGCAATACAGAAACAACTTAGATGTTGCTTACATTGACTGTTTTGTTTTGGTTTTACACATTTAAATGGTTATGATTTGTAACCATACAAAGAGTCAATAAATTCTCCTTTCTTTGTCCTGAAAGTTTGTCTACCTCAGAATGTGATTCCCTAACAAAGAGGATATTTGTCAATATGGAAATGTCCATTTCTACTGGAACCACTCTAGTAATCATATGGCAACTAATGTTATTACTGATGTCATTGTGATATCAGTCATTGCTTTGACCATGCAAATGACAGGGAATGTGTGAAAGCACTTGTACTTCATTCTTCAGATTTGCAGGAATTTGAAAAATAGGCTGTAACAAAAATCTCACTTTCTTTGACACTTGAGAATTTAACAATGAACCCATGAAGTCGTACTTGGAAAAGTGGGTAACAATTAGACCATTCATCCAGAACTGACTGCCTTAATTGATCTACCCAATGAAACAGAAATTCCTAATATACTCCAGATATCACAAAGATTTTGTAAACAATTCACAGAGCTTCTATCAGCACCTCTACTTATGAAGTGTTAATTAGTGTTCTTGTATTTGCCAAATATTCAGAAGACCTTTTAACTCTTGCAGAATGCTGTATCTGTTCAGGCATAATCAACACACAAAATATTACTTGCTGATTTTTCCACATGATTAACATACTTGGTTTTAAAGTCAACACTGTAAAACACAAAAAAGTCACTAATTTTATTTTTTAAATACCCCCACAGTGCTCATTGAGGAGGTGGTAAGAAGGGAAGAAGACTTCTGGGATGGGTCACTGGTGATAGCGTGAGTACCATTATGGATCTTCCACATACTTTATTGAAATGCCCGGGAGAGAAGGGTGCTGTGCAGGACTCTGAATGCTGCAGCAGCCAGCTGCTTCCTGCAGGCTTGCAAGCTTTTGAGGTGCAAAATTTTGCCAAGCGCAGTACCCAAGAGGAGAGGAAAGCCTGAGCCACGTGCGCTCAGCATGTTGCACTGCTTACCTGTTACTCTGTTGCCATATTTCTGGACAAACTGGGAATAGGTTGGCTCTCTGCCTGTGTAGTAAACCTGAAAGTGAGTAAGGAACTCTGGTGAAGGTGTTGCTGGGGTCACACGTCACTGAGGGCAGAATTTCTACAGAAATAATTTCAGTCTCCAAAAATATACACCTGTTAAGTGTTTTCCAAATAGTTCCTACTTGTCTGAAATAAATCCTTGAGGACTAGCCTATATAATTCCAACTTTTGGCATCTCAGGCTAGTTATATCAGACAAATTTATCCTGAATTAAACACTGTTTGCATTTATCCAGTTTTAGTCTGGTACTCCGGATCTGGAAAGCAGGCAGAGTGATAATGGCCTAAGGTTAAACATAAGTTCTATTTATATATTTTAAAGTGATCAAGCGAATCCATGTACACATCCTGAGTGTGACGGTCACTAACAAGCCATAACAGTTCAAATAAACCCTTTTAAAGGAGGTACAACATTTCTTGGAAAGAGCAGAGAAGCAATTTGCACAGATCTCGGAAGATAACAATAAGTGCCATCAGGCTTCACAGTAACTTGTCAACTGTAAGGCACCATGCAAATGAAGCAGATCATAAAAGACATTTTAGCCTAGCTTCTAGCAAAGCTTATGAATCTAAGCTTGCTCTTGCCAGGAAGGGAGAATTTTGACATGGGATGGCAAAAGGCATTAGTCACTGTATTATAGCACTACTCAATGCCATTTCCTTGGTGACAGATTTTTTCTTCTAGATCTGCACATAGCTGAATGATATGTTTTGATAACACACACATTCAAAAAAAAAAAAAAAATCACGTGTTGCCCATCTTAGTAACAGTGTTCATTCTTTCACCTGAAGACTTGGCTCTGGTGCAGATAATTTCCTCTGTGGGCACAGCTGCCTGAGGCCCTGGAAGACAGCAAGCATTTTTCCTACCTGTTTCTTATTACAGAAATAAAACAGAAATAATTGCTTCT
>PPHD01001632.1:0-41310 GCA_002909625.1 Bambusicola thoracicus | reverse complement strand
TATAATTGTAAAATACTTGAGAGAACATGGAATACAGTCTGTATCTCAGCTGAGCAGATGAATAGTACTGTCCTTCAAATCAGCTAAAACTGCTGGAGTAGTCAGTGCCCTCAACACAAATGTCCTACAAAAGGGCACACATACACAGGCACTCTTTGTCGTACATTATATGTCCTGCAGCTTCCTTACCCCCACACTCTGAAGTCAGTCAACCCTTCTTTAAAGTGTTTGGCCCTGGGCAAGTTCAAAGTTGTGTGGCAGGTGAGGGGTTAATGGCATGCATGCAGCTGCTAATACTTAGCTTCTGAGGCAATGTAGTCTTCAGGGGTTATTTATCCAGGCATGGATAAATCTCTGACATGAGATGTGACATTTATCATCAAACCCAGAGAGGGCTATTGCACGCATTCTTAGGGCTATCGAGTGCTCACGTTGCTGGGTTTCTTCCCCTTTGCCTGCTGCATCGATTCTCAAGAACCAGTTGGAGTCTCTCTGCTTCTACATATCCTTCTGTTAGGCTTTTGTATATCTGATGGGGAATCTCAGCTTCCCTGACTAAGTGGAGAAGGTTACTATTACTTGATGACTTACCAGAGGATATTGAGGAATAGCTCCACAAAATGATGTTACAAAACATTGTGTAGAGGCCAAGCAGTATTAAATTGTAAGGGGGGCTTAGGAGAGCTATAACTTGGTAAGTTTTGGAAGTAAAGTAGAAGATGTAAAGAGATGCTGACAATAAATAATGAAAGGGAGGCTCAAGGGCAGAGTGATGAGAACACTGAGGTCTGTTATGGAATTATTTGGCCTGATATCCGAATCCATTAGTTCTGCCTACCAAACTGGTGGCAGAACTAAGGTGGCCCTGTGATGATGAGCACAGGTGGCTTCCTCCTTACAGAGGCTGCATGCCAGGTTGGCTCAAGGCAGCAATAGGTGACAGAGCCTATTTGTTTGCTTCCAAGTGTTCCCTCCGCAGTCACTGAAGGGTCCTCAGACCAAAAGCTGCCTGGGGCCATGCCCAGGATGTGGGCTGAGGTGGGCAGATACACCTGAGCTAGCCTTCAGATTGACTGGGAAGGCAGAGGTTCTGTTTGCAGGTGCCAGAACCCTGCATATTTGATGTATGATGAGATCTGGACAGTATGTGTAACTACAGTTATTTCACAAGGAGGAAGTTAAGAAGGCTCTGCAGTCACACCTCTGACAGCAGTGCAGATATATCTTCCCTTCTGCCACTATCTGACCTGTCATTTCTGCTCCCTGTTACTGTAAGCATAAATCCACGAGTGTTCTGATATTCAGTTTGTCACACAAACAAAGAATTTAAAAAAATAAAAATGAATTAGAATAAAGGGAAGCAAAGTACGCTTATCTTCAGAATATTCAATTCAGCTCCATCCACATCTCTAATTTAAGGTCAGCACAATAATTCAGTGCACAAAATAGAAGTGGATGCCATTAAAAACTGAATATTTATGGGCTTCAATACTCACTGAACGTAGCTGTTCTTTACCTTGGTCATTTTTTTGCCAAACTGAAAAAATTCTCAAATTCTACATAAAATATAATTACAGTCTGGACTTGAATGGGACTAGTGCTGCTTCCTGTTGATTTTCATCACGAGTTTAACATTTTTGCTTAATGTTCAAAAGAGACTATTCACACATATGCAAAGAAATTTTGTTCACTTTTCTCAGGACATGGACAGTTAGGGAATGGATTATGAAACCACAGATGCTCTGACCTTCTTGCACGCCTGACATTAGTTACACCGAATGAAGTTATTCCTTGATGCAGGTGAATGAATGGGTGCGCTCTGCTCTGTTTTTTAAGCTCTACGTTACTTTGGCTGCTGTCTTTTCTCCCAACAAAGAGGGCAAGGGCTAAGCAGGTATTACAGCAGAACAGCCTTTTTCTGTATTAAAATTTTGTACTGTTACTAAATAGGTCCAAGCACAGCCCTCAAAAGTAAAAGTGATGAATCATCAAAGCAATGTCATCCAACCTGGAAACCAGAAAGACTAGAAGACATAATCATAACAGTATTGTCAGTGATGAACACCTTGCCTACACGAGAGCTCCCACTGGCAGTAACAGCAGTGGGAAGTTTTTAGAAGCATTACAGTTGGTTCCTGTAGCTCAGGACTGAGATATGTTTCTGCAGGGCAATTTCAGACATGACTGCATTATTCCCAGAGTACGTACCCTCTGGATAAATTAGGTTTTGATTTTCTTTCCTCTGACTTCCATTTATGAGTACAGCATTTGTTTATAAGCAATATAAAGTTGTCTATTAAGAGATGTATGCCCTCTCTTCTTACTGATCTGTTGATGAACTTTCAGTGCTCTCTGGCTACGATGTTTGAGGTGTCCCTTTGCCAATAGCCTATACTACAGCATATGCAGGAGTCTGGCTGTCATTGTGGCATCTAGAGGAGGTAGAGGGAGACTGATGAAGGAAAGCCTCGATGTTTAGTGGACAGGAAAAAGGAAAGCACTATAGAACAACAGATCCCATGTGGGGTCTTTTGTTTCAGAAATTTCTCTGTTCTGGGGCTTGTTGCAATGTGAAAGTCCTGGGAAAACTCTGGCCATGGAGCCTTTCAGTTAAAAGATGGCATGTAAGATAGACAAGACATAGGAGCCAGGGTAGTCTCAGATGCTGCTGAGCAGATGGACCTGAGATCTGGGACTTCCATCTGCAGCCGGGAAGGTCCATATCCCTGCTTCTGCCAGCACTGGGCACACGCCTACCTGTGTTGCACAGGGTTGTGCTCTGGAAACAAGAAAGGTGAAAAAAAATTGTTCAAGGAGTCAATTGATTTACACTGGGGTAAATTAACAACATTCTGAGGCTCTGTGAATAGTGCTTATCTGTTTCCCCTGAAAACCAGAAACTTACTTCTTGTCAATTGCATTTCAAGGCTATGCATGAGTGTGGAATGTTTTTTGAGGGATGGAAGGATGGAGGGATTCTCTTCCTTATGGTTGTTTGTATGTGTAAGTAACAAAAAGAGAATGTTTCCACTAGTTCTTGAGCGTTATGAGCCTGTGGAAAGATGAAAGGATTTCTAATAGTCACTGAACCTGGAACACCAGACAACAGAATGGCTGAAGTGGTTTGAAACAAAGAATGAGGGGGCATAAATTTTGAAGTACATAAGTCACAAACATTTGGGAACTGATACTTCTGATGTTTTTATTTGGAGGGGTAAAATGAATACTCTAAATCTAAACCTTAGTAGCATCAGGCAAAGTTAAAGTATCAGTATAAACAGACAACTGGATGTTCTTTACACCGTGCTTGCTGATGAGACTTCTGCATTTCTCACTGTCTCTTTCTTTCAAACTGCTGAGCCTGTGCTCAGTAGTTGCTATTAATGTGGGTGAAGTTGGCCATATGGCAAGCAGAAAACAGTGTTAGAAGAGCTTTCACACGTAGCTATCGCAGTGCTGTCTGCTAAATGAGGATTTTCTTCCTGAAGTCCAGATTTCACATTCAGATCTCTGGGGTAATGCGTTAAACCACAAACAAGACTGAAGTGCTTGCATCAGTCTGTTTCAATGCCTGGGAGAAATCCATCTTCTCCTTCTCTTTTATGATATGGGGCTGTTTTTAAAAACCTCCTTCTGTGAAAGCTGGAGGGGGAAAGTAGCTGTTAGATTTGCTGTTAAATCTACAGCAGGTTCATCAACAAGTTATTCACCAGCATCTTCCCTTAGCCCTGTCCCCGAGGAATTCCCCTACATCCTTCAGCTTTTACTTGCAAAACTGCATTATGCTACTGTAGGTTTTAGATGAAATTTTCCATTTCTCAGATCTACAATGTGTTCCTCTAAATCACCTATTTCAGCCAAAGCATCTGTTAGAGTGTGATTGTGTATACATGTTTTTCTTTGTATGACTTAGTTTGTCATATTTATTTCAATCTCTCTGTGGTATCTATCCATCCATATGTCAGGCTGCAAACCAATATTGATTTCAGAGGCCATATGCTATCCTGATGTCTACAAGCATTTCTCCTGGTATTATCAATGGGAGTACTCCCTGTGGAGACTGAGGACTTTTCAAGCTTGGGTACTGCTGTTGATACTTACTGTGTTGGCTGATCAATTTTTCTTTATGACATAGAAATTCAACAGCAAACTAAAACTTGCTTAATCCAATAACTATTTATTTGTTGAGAATCATGGTTTTCCTTTTAAGCAAGCTTTAACTGCAAACATTATGATTGAAGCATTGTACTATGTACATATTGAATATGTAACAGCAGTTGACGTAAGTATCGCCAACACATGTCTTTTGGCCTGTCTGTATGGTTTCTGTTGAAGTCAATAGAAAGATTCATGCACATTTTAAGATGTCAGGCTTGTAGTTGCTTAAAACCTCTAGTTAGAGGTGGACATATGGGAGGTGTGTTTTTTTATAGCATTACCCTGGGGCAGTTTGGGCACTTTGTACACTCTGGTTTTAATTGCGTGGCCCTACCAGACATGGGTCTGTCTGCAGGCTCTTGGGCAGCCCTCGGTCTCTGTGAGCAGGAATGGAATATGTTAGGTGGTGCAGTGCAGGACAGAATCACCTCTGTGAACGTCAGGGGAAGTTCAGTGGGACTATTCAGTGGGACTGATTAAAAAAAAAATTGTTTTGTTTTATAAGAGGCTCTGTCATGTTTGCTCCCATTATTGTTCTATCCTGAAGTGCAAATGTGCAGCTAGGAGTTAACTGGCTTGGAGGTAACAGATTACTTGGACTCTCCTATGTAGCTCCCTCACAGTTTAAGGAAGTACTAGAGTCTTTGTGCTAAAAGCTGAGTGGTACCCTTCCTAGTCTTTTCAGGAGAATCCTTCAGTGACACCTTCACATCTTTTTAAATGAAATATTATGGTCTGCAGTTCTGCACCATGAAACATGCTTTATTTTGTTATTCTTTTATCTAATAAATTTCAAGAAATTAAGAAAAAACATGTTTTTCCTGACATAGATCTTCAACTTGCTGTTCTTTACGTAGAGTACTTTTTCAGGAGAACTTCTGGAACACAGACAAAGGCTATAGCAAGCTGTGGATGGTAGATGCAGGCCATATGTTTAATACCCAAGTACATACTGAAGTACAAGACCTCACTTAAAAAAATCATGTTAAAGAATTACACTCTCCTTAGCCCAGAACAGGACTGTGTTTGGAGAAAAAATCAGCCTGTCTTTCCATCAAAGAAAAAAATATAGTGCTGAATGGTCATACCTTCTCTGGCTTGTGGTCAGTACCCACCCTTTGTTCATAGCTACTTTCATGAACACTGCATGTGTAAAAGACATGGCAGCTAGAAACACTGGAGTGAGTCCATCTTTATTTGTGAACATTTGTTCAGTCTTGATTTGTTGGACTTTTTGGGGAAAATTTTTCCCAGACACTTGCAGAAGATTGAACTGATCCTACTTCATAGCGCACAAATATGCATCTGTAGGAGGTCAGTTGTGAGCTTCAGGTGCACGCAGAGTAAGGCCTGCATGCACAAGACTTCACAGCCTAACAGAGATCTAAAGCTTCACAAATGCTGAGCTATTTTCAGTGGTGCTCAGTGCCAAGTTAAGAGGTGATAGCCATAAACCATCAGGCAGCACCTATGTGCTGTGCAAGTGACAGAGCACTAGCTCAGGCTGCCCAGAGGCTGTGGGGTCTCCTCCTTGGGGATCTTCAGAAGCTACTTTGATGTGGACCTGGGCAGCCTGCTATGAGTGTCCCTGTGTGAGCAGAGGTTGGATCAGATGCACTCCAGAGGTCCCTGCCAGCCTCATTCATTCTGTGATGCTGCATAAGCTGTCCTGTGCAACTTTTTTCAGCCATAAAACTAGCAGCCTTTCAATAATATAATCCATTCTAAACATACAAGTGGTAGCCTCTTACCAAGAGGGTAGGCATGATTTTATAAGCCTCACTACAGAGCTTTCTCTGTATAAATCAGGCCTGCCAAGAAAAAGTTTTCTTCTGCACAATATATGAAAAAAAAAAAAAAACCAACAACCCAACAAACATTATTTTTCAACTTGTATTTCACTGTTAGCAGGGACAGCTTTGCTGTTATCCCAGAGCAAATGAAAAGAAATCTTACCTGTAAAATAAGGCTTCCAAAGAGAAGGAATCCCAAGGTACTCACTTCTGTGTTTCTTCATCTGGTCAGTTATACGCTGCCAACTCTTGTAAAATCTCTTATTTATTTCATTTATACGCTACGCATTGCTGTAGTAGCTAAGCACTATGTACAGTAATAGAATATTATAACTGAGAGCTAATGAGAAAGAAATGCAGATTGCTTAGTTAATTTTAAAGCAACTTTCGGGTTTACCAGCTGTATCAGTAGAGATGAACTGAAACCAGGGTGAAAGGAAATCTTAGCAAAAGGTAGCACAAGTTCTGGTTGCCTGAGTGTAATACAATGAAAATGTAGTTCTGGGTTTGCTTATCTCTGCTTATGTTTTCATTTCTTTATCCAGTTAAAGAAAGGGAGTATTGGTGGTGGAGGATGATGGGATGGGTCTAGGGGTGGGGGGTGGGAAGCAGACCTACTGAATAACATGCTCAAGAGCTCTCCTGCACAATGAGATTAGCACAATGTGATCATTTTGGTGCCAAGGTGCTAACACAATAATACAAGCGAGTTTGCCAACTTTTCAAATTGAATGTATTTGATTATTTGCTTTTAATTAGTGTGAGTTTTGGAGTATGTACAGGATTGTTAGAGATACATGAAAAGCCTCCTATGGCAGGAGAGTGTATTCTCAGTAAAGACAGTACAGCATTGTTCTTTTTTAGCTGCGGAGAATGAGATTTAACAGCTATGTTAAATGTTTTAGCCCATTTCTATTGTGCCTCCATTTCAACCTATTGGCAAGCCCAAGTGATGAGAGAAAATAAACCTCTCATTTGATCTGAATGCTGAGCACTTTGCCATAAGAATTTCCAGCCCAACTTCAGGATACAGAAAGTACCACTTATTTATTTATGGGAAGCTCTTGCTCCCTTTTTCTTCCTTAATAAGATCTTGATGAAACTCATGCTGTCCTTTTTTTCTTTTGTATTTCCTGTGCAGTACTCCCATCTGTGTTCATTCGTCTTGAACATTTTTTGTCAAGATTGTAGATTTTTAAAAATCTTTTCAAATGGCAGAAACAGATCGCAGCTCTGGAAGAAATATAACAAGGCAGAAACTGTTTATTTTGACCTCTTCCCTTTTTTCCTTAAGTAAGAAGGCAGACTGGAGGTGTCTTGGGGATTGCTTGGATGATTTACTAGTGGCTCACTTCATGACTTGCCAGTCACCAGGAGTAACTCGCTTCCCTGGATCAGGGGACATGTCAACAAAAAGAAGAGTAACTCTCAGTGTTTGGCACAGATTGTAAGTCAATGTATTTTTCTCAGTTTTGGGCATTACCTGCCTTCACAGAGTTCAGCCTCTTGGTCTTGTACCATCTGAAGAGTGGGGTTGAAAAGTCTTCCTTGGGAAGACGCAACCTTCTACCTGTGATGTTCTTCAATCATTTATACACAGTTATATATGCACACACATATATATATTTTAAATACTCTCCCCTTTAAACAATAGTGAAAAACAAATGGTTGACAATAACAATGGCAGCAGCTCTCCAACAAAAGCATGCAATTATTACAATTATACTATCCTTGATTAGGCTCCCATGCATTGCATTTCAATGTAATTGATGTTGTAGGTTGACACATTGGACACCAAATATTCTCGCCTGTCCCTTCACTCTTTTGTTTCAGAGCCTGATTTGCATTTTCTATGCTTTTAGTAATGAAGACTTAGCACTTTTCCTCCATTAGAAAAAAAAAGAGAGACACAATAATCTGCAACTCGGCACTTGTTTAAGGATTCTGACCCTCAAAAATACCACTTTGCTTCACACATTAGCTGCTTACAAAGAAGGAAGCTAATGTATCATCTAATTGGGCAAACCACTGCATCTGATTTCTCTCAATCAGACTATTAGCTTCGTAATTACCCATCTGCCTCATGTGGAAAAACGGCAAGGCGAACACCCAGCTAATAACATTCTCAAGAGCTCTCTACCACAATGAGATGAGCATGATGTTGTGGGATATAGTCCCTAACCATTTAAGTGCCAAGGTGGTCTCACAATACAGTGGGAGTCTGCCAACCTTCCCAGTCTGAATGTGCTTAATTATTTGTCTTTAATTAGTCTGAGTTTTGGGGTCTGTTCAGGATTGGTGAGGAAAAATGAGCGGAAGGAAAGAAAGCCCTTTGAGCTCCCTGGCAGTCTGCTTTACATCATCCTATCTGTTAAAATAGTGGTGTGGAAAGTGGGATTTGTGTCCTGAGCAGCTCAAAGTTTCTCCTTCTTTTTCCAGATTGGAAGGATTTTTCTGGATATCTAAGATGAGGAACATCCTTGTCAAAAATCAGATGGGGGATGTTCAAACGAAACCTCAGGCTTGAATCTTTTATTTCCTGTAGGTTTATGCGCTTGGCCTTTACGGAGCTATTGCCAAACTACTTTAATTTAAGAGAGGAGGTGCTCAAATCTAAGATTTCCTCTTCAGCAGTGAGAGGTGCCATTCTCTGCTTCCAGGTCTGGTTCTGCTGTTCCTGGATAGTTCGCAGTCTCTCTGATTCTTGCAGATTGCTGGAATGCCCTTGCTACCTGACTCCAAGGTTGAAACCATATGGTCAAGTGGCAGGTGATTCTCTGGGAAGGGCCCTTGGCTCTGTTTTCGCTCCCACATGTGGTTTAGTAAAGCCCACATCTGGCTGCAGGTAGAGAACAGAGCAAGATGCAGCTACACAATCTCTTTTCTTTTCATCGATTTGGAAGCTTAGAAGAGATTCATTAAAGATAAATCTAATATTGATCTACGTTAACTAATTGCAAATAAACTAGTTTCCTTCATGCATCCTACCAAACACCATACAGCATTCTTCATTTTATTGTAGTTTATTCTTTTGTCCCAGTACCTAGAACACTGCTCATAGGCTTGACCATCCAAGTGCAAATGATCCCAGCAAAGGAATGAAGGACTTTTAAAGAAAACATTAATGGATCAGGAAAAACATCCACCACGAAATAAGAATTCTTATAACAGTACTGTCCATGAGCCAAATGTTTTTTGCATACTGATGTATTTCCAGTCAGGAATATTAATACCTTGACCTTCTTCAGAAACCAGTATTTTAAATGCTACCACAACTATTGATGTCAGTTACAGTGTAGAAGATGCAAGTACAGCTATTCATTAGTAACTCGATACTCCAACAACCCTCTCTGTCTTACCAGCTTGCAGGACTAACGAGATGTGTACACAGCAAATGGAAGCAACCAGATGGTCTTGCAGTTATGACCCTCACTCTCTTCTCTCCCAGTGTTTACTGATATCACTCTCTGTACTATGTCCAAACCCTTTTACGGGTCTGCCAGCATGGATTGCTGGACAAAGGCCCCACCTTGCAGATTCTTCTCATGCTCATTTCTGGTACAGTGTAAATACTATTTTGGATGTAACAGATAAGCTGTGAACCTGGTCCTTTATGGCTTACTCAAGGTAGTGGCTCTTTGTCATGTGAATTATTCTTAACGTAGGAAATGATTACATACAGGCTGGGTTGGAGGTTTCTCTGCAGTGTAGGCAATGCTGAATTCTGACGCTCATCGTGTGAACAGCCAGAAGAGGCCACCCTGTCCCAGGGGGAGGGAGGCAGGAGAAGCATCAGTGCAGGTTGCAGCTATGAGCCCTATGCTGCTGGAAGATGGACACAGCCAAGCCTGTTTTACCCTTGTTTGGCTGTTTAGCTGACCCTGGCAGTTTGTTGATACTGGCAATTTCCTGTGTTGCCTTTGCACAGAAAGGTCGTGTATTTTTTACTTCTTGCTTACTGTGTTATCAAACAGTATTCTGCAGCCTAATGGCATCTAGGATTTTAGGTTATCCAAATCCTTCACCAGATACCTGCAATGGATTCTCAGCTGCATTTCTAAAATTGTGTCTCCATTTTACTGACTGCAGAAGTGAGGCAAGATTTTAGGCAATACTGTATAGTAATGTAGCCCTGTCAACTGTCTGAGTGTTTACCTGTTTATTGAAATGAGTACTGGGCCTTAAATAACTCAGGCTGTCTACTCATGCATGCTGTCCTCACTCAAGTGGCATTCTTCAGGGTATGGCTTGTATGAATAAGGACTGCGAGGCTGTTATTTCACATGCCTGCGTTCCGTGTGTTTTATCTTCACCTTCTCTCTAGTGACCTCTTTGGGGGAAAGGCTATGCAATCTCTGGCCAGACACATCACTTCAGCAGAGGTGTTGACTCACTTATGGCTTCAGATTAAACTTGTATGGCTGAAGTGTCATTACTGCCCACCACCCACCCTCCCTATGCTTCCTTCTCCTGAGACTGCTGACTTCAGAGCAGGAATGGCTGAGCAGCTCTTGAACTGTTACCATTTATAGCCCAGCATATTGCAGTAAACTGGCATTGGCTCTGGTTTTCTTTCATGTGTTGGCCTGAAAATTGCAGTAGTTCAATAGCTGGTCCTCCTCTGCACTGAGATTATTATTCCCAGACTCAGACTGGGTAATCCTGGACCAAGAGGCAAGGTATCCTATGCAGGAATTACTGCCACCCCAGCTGACAGGATCGGCAAATGCCATTCAAGGATTGCTTTGTTTGGTGCTGCAGGGCTGTGCTAAGCCTCTGCCAGCTACAGTGGGGATTTGTGCTGGCCACGTGTGGGCCTGTTGTTTGGAAAGGCCCAAAAGTGAGTTGAGAATGGCAAAAAAACACACTGCTGGGCTGAAAAGTTTTTTCTGAGGTACTCCTTAGGTATTGCTGCTGAGTATGACTCTCCTCCTCATGCATATGTGCACATTAATTGGCACTAACTTGGTGGGAAAGCTCTCTCAGGTGGCTTGAGCTGCAGGAATGACCCATGTTATTGCTGAGCTCTGACTTGTGCCCCTGTGCTGAGGGGAAGTGAACTTGGTATGTAAAAAAGGAGGTAAAACTTCCGGAGTGGACACACCATATCTTTTCACAATGTCAGACCAGAGGGTTCTGAACTGGGTAATGTAAGGCGGTCAAAGCAGACTAGTGGTTAGGAAGGACTTCAGAAGCTGTACTGAATTGGGCTGAGGAAAACAGCTCTTGAGTCCATGGTTTATTCTAATAACCTGATGGGAAAGCTCCCTTCCCTTTTAGGTTCCCCTCTGGCTTGGAAAACGTATCACAAAATAGAAGTCTTGTGATATCAGGCTTTGTATTTACCCAGGAGTTGTATGTTTGTCAGACTAAACTAATTAGTTTTAAATGGCTGCTGACTTTGGGTTCTGACTCAGCTTGGGTCAATTAAGTTGTACTGGGTTAAAAAGTTGGAACTCTCATTCTTCAAGGCCATACCTGTGTTGCAACTCACTTAAAGCATATGTCAGTCCTTCATCTGCCACTGAGCATATGTGCACCTCTTTTCTTCTGAGATGCCATACTGAATTTCAGCCACAAAAGTGTGGCAATTAGGTTATTCCGATGTCTCATGTGAGATCAGTTACTTTGGTGGAAGGAGTCAGTCAGAGAGAACAGGGGACAGTGACATTTTTTGAGCCCTTGCTGCTAATTTAACTACATCTTGGGGTTAATTTCAGCAACTCTCTTCAGTCAGATTTATGTTGACATACCAGTTTGATATAACCAATCCCAGCTCTTGTCTAAACTATATGGATCTTCCAGAAGTCACTTCTGTTTGTCATGAGCCTATCTGAAGACATCTAATACCTAAAGGAAAATTAGCCTGATTTCAGACCAGAAGGACACTTTGCACAGCTGGCTTGACTTTGCAAACCATGTGCAAGACCAGCTGTGAATGATGAGGGCACTATGATTTCAACAGTGCACTCTCACTATGACCTCACTATTAAAGAAACTGTATTGCAGATTTTTAACGGCAGAATGGCTGATGACATAGAAAGGAAAATATTCTAGTGATTTAATTCCTAAAAAGAGTATTGAAAGACCCTCTGCGCACACTTTCTTTCCTTCTTAATGAGAAAGATGTTCTGAGGTTTTTTGAAGAGTTGCCTAAGCAGTTTCCAGTTTCATTACCTCAGAAATATTGGGATTTTTTAGATGAGATTTTCTTCCTAGAGTAAGATTGAGTCACTCTATCTGGTTATTAGTGGATATTCATTGCAGTCCTATTTACGAGTTTACTGTTCCTTAATAAGTAAGTGATTATTTCTCCTTTTTTCTTGCCTTGAGGATACTATTTTTTTTTTCTATGGATGAATAAGGTGTGGACTGGCTTTTCTAATTGTTTCTTAGCAAGGCGAGGCATAGGCTCATCCTCTGTTCCTGCACTGAATTCCATATTAGTTCTGGTCCTGTTGGCTATCAGTATTTTAGGTATGTATGTACAAGCTGTTCTTATGGCTCTGCAAACATGGACCATCGGTGGTATGATTCAGTTCCCTGTTTGACCACAGTGTTTCAGTGTTGTCTTGGTTCCCCACATAACTCTTTGTGCATCATGACAACACTTTTGTACTTTGTTAGGCTGGACATGATTCGTATTGTTGTGAGCATTTCAGCTGCTGAGGTGAGAGGGGCCTTAGAAATGCCTGTGGCAGGGGTAAGCGTGCTCTCTTATGAAGTAATTAATGTAAAGGGCAATCTGAAAGGAATGGGAGTGTGGTGTGTGTATTCTTGGAGTCACTCATCTCTGCTGTGTTCTGAAAGGCTCTGTGGGATTTGAGCACTTCTGTAAACACTGTGGTAGTACAGCATTAATCCAGTACAGAAGATCAAGTATCTGTATTGACTCTGAATTTTCAAGGAACAAGCCAGCAGCAGATCCAATGGAGGTTCTTGATTAGTTTGACTCACACAGCATGCAAGTGCAATAAGAAACTCGGTCAAATAAAACTCTTTCATTATTCCTCTTTCCTTCTGCAATAAAGCTGTCAGGGCAACTGCTCGGCTCATGTGAATCAATATATTCATAGTGCTGGGAAGTAATTTCATTCTTTTATCATTGGAAACTTGTTGTTAATTAGGCTGAAATACCAAGTGGACAAAGGAAGCAGAAGGGTGTGTTGTGACTTTAGGCAGAGCAATCTAGGTGCTGTTCCCAGGGAGAGATTAGCAGCTCTCTTGGTGAGAGATACTGGTGCTGAGCCAGCTCTAAACAGCCTCTGCCACATGCAGCCACCTTTGGAGTGGAGGGAAAGTGAATTTAGGAGAGGAGGCCAGGACAAATCTCTGTTCTTATGAGTCACATGAACTGTAATGCCAGACACAATTTGTCTGTGGTGCCTTATCTAATTCAAGAAACTATTACAGGATTAAAAAAAAACGGAACAAACAAACAAAAACTTAGCTAAGATTTGAATCTTGCTAAGTATTAAAATATCAGACTTAATCAGCAGAAGAACCCCTTCTGTATCATCTGATAGTACTTCTTCCTTCTATGATTTATTTTTTTCTAAAAGCTGGTAACAACCAACCAGTTCTGTTTGAATACACAGGATTCAGTGTATTCCACTGAACTTGCGTTCCATTGCTAGACTCCAAGGTCACATCATAAAAATAGGGCACTGTCTCTACCATAACCTTGGCCCATTTGCAGTTCACCCCTTTCACCTTGACTGCAAAGCTGTTTGTTCTCATCATGACATAAGCTGAATATTTATAATAATGAGCCTTTATTGAACGGTGGTGTCCGAACTCCTGGTATTACTTGCAGCAACACTTGGGGTAATGAAGAGTTCAATATTATCAGTCACAGTCTTGGTTTTGATAGCAATGTACTGACTGCTGCTATGCGGAGAGACTAATGTAGCTAGACTGAAAAGGACTTTATAAACAGCAGTTTTGCTTAGGGCATCAGCTGTCAATCATCTACTGTGAGAGCTTGCAAATGAGGTTAGTGTGCTGGTTATGCATGTTATCTGTTGTTTAATCAAGTCCTTGATGCAATCTTCATGGTCCTTCTAGATTTCTGAAGGAGACTCTGGACCGGGATCTAAAACAATTGTCAAGAAGTGCACCTGGAATGACAGAGCGCTAGAAAACTCCAGTCAGATGACATCCTTAGAGATGTTAGCAAGCCTGACTTGGTGACAGATGAACTGAAGGGTGATGTCTGATTTCAAAGAGAATGACTCGTAGTTTTTTTTCTCCTGACAAAATGAAGTCGAATGAATTGGAATTCATGACAAATATGTTTAGAACGTTATTTTAATTAGTAATGAAGTTACCCATTCCATTAAGCAGTACTTTAACAGCTTACATTACAAATGGGCTCTTATTCAAACTTCACTGATAGGTCATTAATTAAAGTGTGGTGACTTCTATAGTGTCTAAGTTCAAGAGACCTATGTCTATACATATTACAGTAGCAACTATTCCCCTCTTGATTGCTAGACCAACTGATGGGTCTGTGATACATCCTCTCATTTTGTATCAGTGTGCTTGAACCTGTCTGCCTCCTGCTGAGGGGGCAGCTTTCCTCTAATACTTTCTTCTCTGTGCAGATAAGGCAGCTGCTGTTGTATTAAGGGGCAAAGAAATACCCAAGATATTTGTCAGTTGAGACTTGTGAAACTGAGAACAAATAAGATGGGAGTAATCCAATAGGAGAGATGTGTTTTCTTTCTTTAATAAAAAAAAGGTTGAGCCTTCTTTCTTCATCTCCTTCTGCCCTCCTGCAATTTCTTGATGGGATTTTACTTGGCTGCATGGCAAACCCAGCTTTTACATCTGCAATGAGATCCTAGATCCTAGGACCTTGAATATTAAGAATTCCCCCACAGATTTAGTCTTTAACAAGAGGCTGCTATCTCCAATCAAGAAAGAGCTACTTCTTGGGAAAGGAAAACAGTTTTGCTTTTGCTTGGACAGTGACTCGGAATCGCTGTGTGTCAGTGTGTGTGGGGTAACCAAGAGTGGCAACCTTTGCAGTGGCCGTGCAGTCACCAGCATCCCCCTGGATGGTGGTCCTCTGCCCGGTTCCAGCAGCCAGGTGTCATTTCCATGCGGTGAGAAAAAACAGCCCTCCAAAGTAGGCACTAATTGGCCCCCTTGTTGGCAATCTCAGCAGAGATGCCAGAGTGAATGGGCATGAAATCCCGCTCAAACCCTCCATGGTTTTCTCCTCAGGTCAAGGTTGAGGTGCTTTGGCAGGGAAGTGTGAGGAAAGCTGACACTGCTGCTGTCAGTCTCCAGGTCTGTCAAGCTGCCACCTTTTTTAAGCTCTGAAGCTCAGGGGTTTGGGTTTTAAGATGTGATTTTGTTACTGTGTCAAACTTTGTGCTTCCAGAAGTATTGTCCTTTGTGTGGACTGTAAATGCCAGTGAAAAAGGGAAATTTCTAACCTGCTCTGAAGGCAATACATACAGAAGAAATTTATCAATTACCTGGAATCTGCCTTCCCTAACGTCTCAAGCAGCCACTCTCACAGTGCACCACCATCTTGTTCATGGAGTAATGAAGACCCTGCTCCTTTATATGCTGTCTCTATGGCCCAGAATAGTTCAGGTTTACATGGTACACTTCCATAAAGATCACAGAATCGTAGAATTGTTTGAGCTGGCAGGGAGCCTTAAAGGTCATCTAGTCCAACTCTGCTGCAATGAGCAAGATGTCATACAGCACCTGAGAATGCATCATCTAAATACATCAAATATGTTACTTCAGCTCCAAGTATGTCAACTGTAAAAGCTTTTTAAGGCAACCTGATAATTGTAGGAAACCTAATTCAAGGTATCTGAAAGTTCATGACTGACAGCACTGATCTATACGAGGACACTTATTCAGAAAAAGGATTTGTTAATACTTCGCTATACACGAATGGTTTGGAAGAGAGGTAGATTTCAAAAAAATCCTTGTGAAGGCTGTGTTGCAGCATCCCCTGGCACCGCGCGACGGCTTTGAGTTTACACAAACTAAGGAGAGTCCGTGGGGACTGCGCGGAGCAGCCAGGCAGCGAGACCTGTGAAAGCAGCTTTGGCAGTGCTCGCTTTCATCCCTGCAAGTCATTTCTTGGGAAAGACAAACAATCCATTAAAAACTGGAAGCAGTGTGAATACCTTCCTGTTTTCTGCAAGCTTCTGTAAGTGACTTAGAGTCACCACTAATGCTATTTCAGTACGAATTTCTGGCCCAGACCCTGAGGGCTCTTTACTTGCTGTAGGTCTTCTTCTTCTTTTTTTTTTTTACTGTTTTTATTTTTTAATTTTGGTTTTGACTAATATTTTGCAAAACCACAGGGGATGTTAGCTCAGCTGAGAGCAGGCAATGGTGCAAAGGGAACTGTTTTCATTGTCATTTTCCTCCTTAATGTTCTGTAAACTTTGTGTACTGTAACTAGCTCGGATTAGCAATTCATTCTAGAAGTTGTGCCAGATAACAGGTTTTCCCAAACTTTGTGCTCTTGTTAGAGGACTCGCACGCTACCCGTATCTAATGATTTCCTGCAGATTTTGTTCTAAACAACCCTAAAATGGTCTGTGGAGATCAACTGAGATGCTGGCCTACTTAAGGAGATGCTGCCTATGCTCACATTTCGGTATTTTCGTGACGTGGCTCCCCTGTAACATTGGTGATGCCAACCAAATAACCCTCAGAGCTGCAGAAAGCAGCTTACAAGGCGCACCTGTGCATACTTATGCACAGCTGAGTTCAGGACAGCAGCAGAAACAAACCATCTTTCCTTCTATTTCTTTTTGCCTGTCTCTGAAATCATGTTGCATGATACTGGGATGTGTGATGTCCCAGCAAAGAAATCTTGGATTATGGGTGGGCAGGTAGCTGGCTGTGGCCAGAAGAACAAATCCTTGGACTTGGAGAGAGGGAAAGGCTTTTCTGAGAGCAGCTGTTGTGCTGTCCACTCTGAAAGGCCACACTTCAAAATGAAGTTAAAAGGTTGTAGTTCAGGAAAGAGTGACAGAAACAATTACGTGAATGGAAACCTGTTTTGGAATGCACGAGTCAAGGATCTCAATACATTTTGTTCATCAAAGAGAAGGTTAAAGTGTGATAAAAATATCTACAGGAGAAAAAATACAAGCTGTAACATTAGTAAAAAGATATATAAGAGCCCAGGGCTAGAAGGTGAAGCTTGGCTAATTTAGACTAGATATAAGGCACATTTTTACCAGGGAGGATAATTAACTGTTCCAACAACTTAAGGGCTGAAGTGGTTTCTCTGTCGCTGGAAAATACTGCATGTTGTGCTGTAAGATGTGCTTCAGTTTAATGATGGCTTTTGGATACAAAATGGGAAATAATAGGCATTCAGATGGTATGGAAGAAATGAAAATCAGCGATAACCCTGGTGCATGCCTAGTGTTGAAATCTATGATGTTTTTCAAGTACTACCACGTTGGATTTGCATTATCTATATTTGTTGCCTGTAGAATTCTTGTCAGTTTTGTTTCATTCTTCATTATATCCTTATATTTATTTTGTGACACACACGGTGTTTCTGCAAGTCTGAAATAACAGAACTTTTACAGAAAGTACTGTTGAAGAGCTGGCCTACTTTAGTGCCATGCAGTTTTAAGACGCCCAAACTGGAGAGAATAAGATTCTGTTTGGGGAGGATTAAGTAACAACTCTCTCAGCCTTTTTGTAGTACAGTGCACAAATACCAAATATAACTCTATATTTAGTATGTGAAGTGCACTGTAAATATTGACATGTTCGAGTAAATACTAATAGATCAAAGTAACATAAATAGGATATGGAATAACACCCTGAAATTAAACAAATCCTAAATTAAAACTTAATTAAAACTATTCTACATTGAATTTTTATCTTACTTTTTGTTTTGTGATAAAATGTTCACCTTTTTTTTTTCTACTTGCATCGAGATGGGGCTATTTGTAGAGATATCAATGCAGTTTGGAAGAGCTGTAATTGTGACTTTTTTTTTGCGCTTGGAAGAGTGAGATCCGCACTCCAAGGTTTCAAAAATCTTTGTTTCTCACTTGAAATCACTTACACCGTAGGCATAAGCACACTTGGGTGTCTCATATTCATGTCTGGCTTTGTCAGTTAGATTTAATTAACAGCAGTTTTGTAAAAGAAGGGAAAAAAAAGATGAAAGAAGACAAAAGGCTGGAAACGGTCGTTACAAGGCTATAACCAGCTAACTTTAAATGCAGGCCCGTTAGGCAGCCCTAGGGGAGGGCTGTAATGGAGATATCCTCCTCCTCGATGGGAATACATGCAATAGATGGTTCAAGTGCTCCAGGGTCTGACCCATCACGTGGCTGCCCCTGTGGCACACTCCCTCAAAGTGGTATTTTCACCATGTTGACTTTTAACTGTGTATGTAACTTACAGGGGCCCTCATGCTTTTTGATTATAAAGTCCCTCAATATTGTCCTCCCCTTTGGGCTCAGGTATGTGATCAATTTGCCACGTATTAGTTGTGTGGTCAGTGCTTTCATTTTGTTCTTAGTTGATGTGTTTTTACCTCACTGAGCACAAAGAAACTACCTACCTGCTCAGGTACCACAGTACAGCAACACTAAGGCTTCATTGCTTCTATTCTAAGCTGCGTTGAGCAGCACAGTGGTGTGCTTAAAAACTTCTGTGGTCTGTTTTGGTCAGTAGTATCAAAGCATACTGTCTAGAAGTTCAGCAAATGTAATTTAGAAGTAGGTGTGAGTGCCACTTGCTTGCCCTGTGAAGCAGCACGAGTACATCTTTGTATTAGTTCTGATAAAACAAATAATTCAGGTTAAAAAGAAAAAAAGCATAGGTTTTGCTGCTGATAAGTAAGCATTTAAGTAAAATTAAATTTCTGTTGGTTTAAACAGAAAGGAGATAGGAGTGATATGAATTACATAAGGAAGAATAATAGGAATTACACAGCTGCATTAATTTTATGTACTGGTAAATGTACAAAATATAATTTCATTATACAGTGCTGCTGGGTGTAATACCGTGAATAAACCCTCTCTCACTGCAATGCCCACAAGAACATGCCAGCTGATAGATATGTTTTGGGTTTATTTTGTTTGTTTGCCTTTTATTGTCATCTCATTCTCTCTCAGCTCTCCTCTCGCAGCATGTTTGCTTTGCCCCTGTTGCATCTGGTTGTAACCTGGATTGTAAATTATCTGAAGTAAGAGGCCATCCGCTTAGTAAGTGTGTGTGCAGTGACTGATACAGTGGAGTACCGCAGTAATTATATCACTCGTGTTGGAGTCCAAGGGACTGCTAATGGAGCTCTGCCCAGGGAGGAAGGTTTGTGGCATTAGCTTGTTGATATCCAGCACAACCCATAGCTGCTGAGAAGGAGCAGCAGCATGTAGTAAATATTGCCTGGCACTAACCCTGTAGCAGTGAAGTCAGTGTAATGTTTACCTGTAATGTTTTTCTCTACTGTCTATAAATGACCTCATGGACCGGGTGCCATGGGAGAGTGTCACCTCCCTGCTTCTCACCGGTGGGACAGTCTGAGCTCCTGCACAGCTAGGTCACATGGGACTGTTCCTTCGGACAGTAAAAGTGTCAGAGAGGAAGCCTTGAATGGTGACATACAGCTGAACTGCTGCAAAGCTATGAGTTAAGCCAGGCACTTAGGAACCTGAAACTTTTCCTCATTGAAGCAACCATGAGAGAGAACAGGGCAGGGACCGAGCAAAGTCACAGCCTAAGTATTGAGAAAGATAATTTCTGAGGCATGGGAGAATTGCAGGGTAAAAATATATCCTTGGGAAGGAGATTTACAGTGCTGGGCGATGCAAGGAAATAGAGGTGGAGGAAGTTTCCAGAGAAAGCATCCTTTAAAAGTGCTATGGTTTTTGATGCGATAAACATCATTCAAAGCAAACAGAACAGCTGCAAAATATGATAAAAATCACTTGAAAGTTCATTGATTTTGCAGTAAAACTGTAAGTACTTCACTTTATAGTAATTGTTCCTCTCATGCTCTCAAATCTTGTACTTGAGCTACAAGAGTATTCAGGTCAGGGTTGCATTCAGAAAATAGGCACAAAAAGACAATGAAGCTCAACTAGAGAGATACTTTAATCATGAGCTAATTTACAAACCAAAGCAAAACAAAATCATTTTTGTCTAAGATTATTAGAAGATGCTAATTCCATGCTTAAAATTATCTTTTTTTCCGTAACCTAAAAAAAAAACAACACCAAAAAAACAAAAACCCAACTCTTATCTTCCTAATTAAATTTCTTGCCTTGGCTTACATGGTTGGTTGGACATTTTTTCCTTGTCTGAGGACAATATGCATGTGTTATTCAAATATGAGTTCCTCTGTCGTATAAACTCATATAAACATTGTCCTGATGGTACAAAACTAATGATAGTGCTCTTTGTAATCATTTTCTCTTGGCTTGTAGTTACATTTAAAATAAGTGAGCAGCTTTTATGGAACAGAGACACGTGAAAAGGGAGCCCTGCTATGTGTATGCAGCCTTGTGAAATTTGTAAGGCACTGAAACAAACCAGTGGAGATATACAAGAAATTTAAAGCAGTGGTGAGTAGCAAGAACATTTCTGTGATCAAATGATAAGGACGCTGCATCAGAGCTAGGCGAGGAAAAAATAGAAGAGTATTCATTTGCATTAAAAATATGAAAATAGCTTTTGTTATCTATAACCATTTTTGTTTTGTGGAAACACTAGGCTAATTTTTACTTTTTTTTTTTTTTTAATATAAAACATTCCACACAAAATAATCACAGTGGTGACTCAGAGTATGTATGCACCCAAATACCTGTGCAGTGACACACGGTGTGCAGAGCAGAGCAACTAAGCTGGTGCAGGAAGTAGAAGACAAGTTGTCAGGAAAGGCTGAGGGAACAGAGGCTGTTTGGCCTGGAGAAGGGGAGTCTAAAAGGAGACCTCGTTGCTCTACAACTGCCTGAAAGGGGGCTGCAGCCAGGAGGGGATTGATATCTTTTCACAAGTGATAAGGGATAGGACTGAAGGAAACAACCTCAAATTATGCCAGGGGAGGTTTACATTGGATGTCAGGAAGACTTTTTTCACACAGGAGGTGGTGGGGCATTGGAACAGGCTATCCAGGGAGGTGGTAGAGCCTTCAGCCCTGAAGGTATTCAAGAGATGCGAGGATGAGACATTAAGGAACATGGCCTAGTGATGGGACTCAGTAGGTCAGCCTGGTGGTTGGACTTGATGATCTTGAGGATCTTTTCCAACCTTAATGATTCTACATCACCCCTCCCAATTTATGAACATGAGTGCTGGCAATCAGAGGAAAATGTGGGTGAAATAACTACCACAAGTGGTTTATTTTCTGAGTTCTCTCAGAAAGTTTTTTAAATCATAAAGACATGATTTTTGTGGTTTAAAATGCTTGATGGTGCTCAGTTCTGTTGTAAGTATGTAGCTGTATGAAGTGAAAATATACATTTCAAGTCTTTCATATTAACAAAATTCAGGCACTAATTATACAGCCCTTCGTTTCAAAAGGCTATGTTTGCACCAAGGCAAATGTCAGAAAAGGTACAAGCCCTTTATTTTTATTTATTTATTTACTTATTTTTTGATACCTCGTGGCATCTTTTGTCAGGCAGCTCATCTTGTTTTGTCCTCCTCTTTGTTTACAGACTATTCAGTTTGTGCCTCTGCAGCGCTGGCGCTCTCGGTGTGATATCTCCTTCTTTCCATCACCCAGGGCAAAGATGGACCTAGACCTTGCACCAGCTGCCTGAGCTGTGGTTCCTGGGGAGTCCTCTAGCTTTGTCTTCTGCAATTCGTTCTGACTGCTGTGCTGCTGGCCAGGCCCACTGGTGCACCCAGCCGGCGCCCCACCTTGAAGACTCTCTTGCCTACTGCCCTTTAGCTCACTCACTAATTAATGCTCTCTGGATGTTCTTGTTTGAGCAAGGGCTCTCTAGGTCGATGATTGTGCCCTCTCTCCACGTTCCTGGTCAGTTCTTCTAATCGCATGGGTCTGATCACCCTGGTGTACTCAGTAAAATGCATCTCTCAGTGCAGCTGTCAGCAGTCTGTAATCCTATCATTGCTGTTTTGTCAGGTTTCCCAGGCGCCGGGCCAGTCATGACTTTCCAGTATTTTTTAAATGCTCCTATGTGCACATCAGATAAAACAGGGGTGCAATTGAGAGTATCAGGTGTTGGAGTGTTACTATTGCCCTTTGGAAAACCCAAACCCTCCTTTCCATTTCTTGTCATTTTGATCTCATGCTGACGTACTATGCACCAAGTTTTGGAAGTCAAAGGCTGCTGTAGACTAAAAAGAATATGTTCAAAAATGTATTTAATATAATACTGATAAAGCTGAGAGAGCCTGCGTTTATATGCAGAGAAGCCAGAGGAACGGGACTGTTATCCAAGGTCATGTATTTATGCATCCTTTTCCTCAAGGTCTATCTGCAAACATTTGAGAGCAAGTTTAAATGATGTTGCTGAGCCAATCTTCCCATTTCTTTTATGAAGCAAGGGGTTTGACTGCTCTCAACTAGCATAAAACCACTCTGCACTGGGAGCAGCCAAATACCACCTGGTCTGCAATGAAATCAGAGCAGCAGATTTTTGAGTTAAGTGTGTGCCATCATTTTTGACACTGGAACCTCTCTAATTTCTTTTGCCTCTTTTAATATATTTGAGCTCCTCTGAAGATGACAATTTATATTTTAAGTATTTTTCTTTCTCATTATGCCTTAGAACGTGAAATACTGAGTAACACTAGTGGAAGAACATCCCTCTGTGCACCGCTGATTCTGCTGACATCCAGTGCACAATGCAGATGCTCTGGATAACTTCACATTGAAGTTTTTCCACTAAACATATGACCCGGGTCTATTCTGCTCCTGGGTTGTCTCTGTCTTGGTGCACCAAACCCTGGTACTGTGCTCACAGTTGCCCTTGCCATTTCCTGCTGCAAGAAGAAGACAGGATTTGGAGGCAATGCCTAAGCCTGGGCTGATTTTACGATGATGAAAGGGAGCTATAAGAGAGAAAGGGGCAGACATTTTAGCAGGGTCTGTTGTGATCGGACAAGGGGAAATGGTTTCAGACTAAAAGAGGAGAGATTTAGATTAGATATAAGGAATATGTTTTTTACAGTCAGAGTGGTAAGGCATTGGCACAGATTGCCCAGAGAGGTGGTGGATGCCCCATCCCTGGAGACACTCAAGGTCAGGCTGGGGGAGCTCTGAGCAGCCTGATCTGCTGTAGGTATCCCCATTTGTTGAAGGGGAGTTGGGCTAAGTGACCTTTAAGCTTCCTTCCAACTCAAATGATTCTATGATTCTACACTGTAATGGTGTAGCAGGACACCAAGCTGACTGATGCAGCATCTAAAACCTGTGTTGATTCCATATTCCTTGTTCTTCCAAGGGGCCTTGGGCTATTATTTCACAAAGTGTATGTACTCGTCACTGTGGATTACTTTGTAGAGAAGTCATATTAGTTAGCTCTTACTTCAGGGCTAAGATGTGATTAGAACTGGCTCAGTGTTTGAGTTGTAAGCCATTTTGTGTGACTCTCAGTGGAATTACTCCTCTACAATTTGAGCAAATGTTGGCTCTCCTTTTTCTTAATTTAAAGGGAGAATGCAGCTGCTTATTCTGTCTTCTGGAACATAACCAGTGTTTCAACATTTGAGAAAACTTGATTAAGCCAAGACATGAAATCAAAAGCTCCGTATTCTAGTATCTCCTATGAGAAGTTACTAGGATTCAGTGATGATTGATCATTTTGTAACTTTTTGACTTAATCATCACTAGACTGTATTCGACTGGATTTATTTTTGGATCACTTGTAATTCACAACTGGGTAGAGTTTGGTTCATTAAATAGGAAAAGTTTTCAAGCCAATGCTTACATTGTCCATCAATATCTTGGCAGAATTATCCATGATTCTCCTTAATTGAGGGAAGCGGTGAGAATGGGCTTCCAATTAGGGCATTCATTGTCTCAAACATCCATTTCTGTATGCTTTCTGGAAGCTTTCTCAATGTGCTGTGTTGTACTGGCCTGAAAATTGTACTGGCCTGAAAATTGTACTGGTCCTGACCTACTTGGCCTGTTTAATCTCACTCATCCTCTGTCTGTCCTTTGTCAGACTTTTGTAGTCCAAGATTCTGCAACAAAACATGTAGGTGTCTGTGCCATTTGGCTGTTCCTTGAAATACTGTATTTCTGGGTGCTCTGAAAGATGCAAGCTTAGTAGGTGAGTGAAAAAGAGAGAGTATAGTTTAGGAGAAAAAAATCTGTCTTGTGAGGTATTGTGGGTTTTTTTGTATGCCCCAAAGCTCAACAAAGTGAGCTACTGAGATTCTAAATTGCCTCTTCTGCCCTAAAGTTGGAATCATGCCTGGGGCAGGATGGCATTACACAGAACTTCACTTGGCAGTGCTGCTGTGCACTGCAGGGGTCTCCAAGGGCCCTTGGGAATAGCCAGTCTTCAGTCAATCACAGCAGCCACACAGGCAGTGGTGAGAAGAGCATCTCACACCACTGGCTCACCAGGATATAGGCAAGGACACAAGCCTGCTCTCTACATACCTGTCCTTCACAGAGATGAATGTGGTTGGCCAGACTAACATTTTGTGTGGTAAAATAATGTAAGCAGACTGTTTTTAGCAATGTTACTGCTGTTATGGCATCTGATGGGGCTGTGGAGCACCTTCTGCCTCACCTATGTGTGCCACTGCTAAAATCAGTATTGTCTTTTACCATGGGTGTCTAATCTGCTTATTTGTCAAGATTCGCAGGTTAACAAGATTCACAACTCTTTAATCCTTTAATCATCATCATCATAATGATCTCCCTGTGCCACTTTTTAGGCAACCAGCTAAATCAGAGAAGTCTTGCATTTCAGGCAGAGATCAGGAGTGCTGTTCAATTGCGCAGACTCAAGACAACTTGTTGGAGAAGACTGCCTGGGCTGAGTCCTTCAACAGAGCAACGCATTGCAAAAGTAGAGTTGACACTGCTTCTACCTTGCATCCCAAGATTTTGCTTATATAAAACAGTTAACATATAATCAGACCAGATCTTAGCCCTGTACAAGTGAAACTGGATTTGGCCTAACTACGGAAATCTAACTATTCACTTATAACCCTGTGCTTTAAAATGTCATCGTGGCATTCCTCTCGGTAGGTATTCAGCTGTATTTTAAAAACACGTCCATTTGAAATGCCCTTCTGAAGTGTAGCGGGAGCCTGAGTTAAGGGATCTTGGTTTAGGGGAGGAGGATTGATTAGAAATAATAATAAATTCTGTAGAATATGTGGCCATGCCACATTCAATCTGGTAAACCTCTTATGTCTCACAACCCGATCATGAATTTTCTGTGTCAGTGGGTGTGTAATCACTCTTAATACAATGATTTACAGTTTGTATGCAGACAACAGAGATATACTCTCAAATTAGGAAGGAGTATCCAGAGAATGCTGTATTTATAATTAAAGAATGTTACAAATTGTAGGTGCAACAAGATTAAAATCTGTTAGAAGTTAGGAAAATGCAGCAGTAATTTTCATCTGAAAATCTGTATCATTAAGGAATTGTCCAAGATTAGACTCCTACAAGCATTAGCTTGTGAACATTGGGGGGAAAAAAAGAGCAACAGCTTTAAGCATTAATGTGGTTAATCCCACGGCGTAGCACTTGGTTAGAGTCAGGATTTGGAATTATAGCTCAAATGGTGATATTTCAAGGGGAAGGTCAGTTTGAATCAGTGATAATACTTTGCATTTTTACAGCGCCTTCTGAATAAGAACCTCAGAGGGGTTTAGAGACATTAGTGAATTAAGGTTCTCAGATCTCTGCCAAGACTGCAGTTTTATCCCTGTTTTATGGAGGGGGAAAACTGAGTCAGGAAGAGTTCCGGTGGCCCTGCTGGGCCAACACATGGTGGTACAATGTGTGGTACAGCTCTGTGGGATGCCTGGGCATACCTGTGGAAGCAGCACATACTGCTGGTGTTATCTGGGAGCAGGTGACAAGGAGGTTCAATGGCTTGGTGCTTATCTTTTGTGGCTAGGAGTTAGCAGTTTTGTCTCATTATCTTGCCTTGTGTTGTACTGAAGCTTCTCAACGTGGACTTTGTATGGCATTTCCCATCCACAGAGGTTGAGCTGCTTCATGCTGCTCTGTCCTGAGGGAGCACTTCTAACTTCTACGCAGAAATACTCTCAAAAAGAGATCTTGAACCGTTGGTGTTTGGTGAGAGACACATTTTACACCTTTTTTTTTCTTTGTTGAGGTGTGTTTGTGTGTGTGAATTCTGTGCGTGACAGGAGTGCTGTTCATACACAGTGGGAAGCATCAGTAGGAATGAAGGATATTGACAAGCTTCCTGCCTCAGTGTTCCTTATTTCTTTTCAGATATTGTTTCCAGTACGTGGCTTACAACACAACTTATTGTTCAGAGTGAGATTCAATTGAAATCAATTGCTAATTAAATTTATGTCTAAATTAATAAATCACAACTATTCAGATCATGTTCATATGAATAATTTCTATTATGGTGAACATAATTATTAGATTCAGCATTTAATGAACCATATTGTTCAATGAAATTCTTGTGACAATTGGGACTAATAGAATATGTTAACCTTTATTCGCCTCAGCTTGACACCACATTAGACCATGAATTAATATATAAGTGCCTAGAAGAGTTTCATAATTAAGTAGCCATTGTGACTCCTTTGGCCTGCTGGATGAGTTACTTATCCCATGTCCTGTCTTTAGAACGCAGCATTCGAAGCAAACCCACAAAGGCCTCTGAAATGTGAACAGGGTGTGCTGTTCTTTGTTGTCCCTCTGTCTGTGCAAGTAGCATCCTGGACAGTTCATGTGCACTCCAGTGAGATTCAATTACATGCGTTACCTCTCGTAAACACTTCAGCTCAGCTTTCTTCCTCCCTCCTCTCACCATAACCTTGAATTAGGGAATTGCTGGGAGCTTCCACTCTGTGCAGGTTTTAAATATATGCCAGTCCTAAAAATCACAATGTGCTAAAAAAAATATTGTCCAGGAGTGCACTCGTGCAGATTTGCTGTCGCAAGTAAATTCTTGCCTTTAACTACCTTTGCCTGTTTTGTCACTGACATTGCAGAGGAGAAAGCTTGAAAACAGCTTCTCTTTGGCAGGCTGGAAAACAAAGCAGGGAATAGACAGAGGGAATCCAGGGGATTCGAGTCCCCCAAATGCTTTGCAAATAGGTTTAAAAGGAAAGGAAAGGCTGGTACTCTGGAAGCCAGGCTCCCTTATCGCTAGCTCTGTAATATCTCATGGGCCTAATGATTAGACTTTAAGCCCACATGGCTCCGTGGAAAGATTCTAAACCCCACATACTACATACGAGGGGACATTGCCTAGGGACTTTCTGTTTTGTTCCACTCTGACGAATGTAAGCCCTGGCACTCAACAACTAAAAGACATTTGCCATCTACAAAGATATTTCTAAGTGAAAATCTTCATGTTCTTAAAAAACAAAACAAATCCCACCAAAACCAAAAGGACAGCAATAAAAAACTACAGAAGAAAAGAAAGCTAAAACACTGAGCTTTGCAACCTAAAAAACAGAAGCTTAGGAGTCCACTTGATCAACCTAAGTTATACCCCTGTAGTGCCCCCTGGTTCCAGCTCACAAACTGAGCTCACATGTTCCAGTTTAGCAACCTTTCTCAAAACTTGAAGAGGTTTTCATGAAACTTTCCTGTAAATGCTATTGCTCCTCTTATTTTAAATAATAAGGGGGGATAGGATTATCATCACGGGCCTATATTTATAGCTGCAGAATCAAGTTGTTAAGGGAGTTGCTCCCATGTAATGAAAGTTTAACCAGGTGGGAAACAGCTCAGGATACAGGGAAATTTTCTCCACTGTTCTTCTTTGCAGAGCATCCATGAACTAGGAAGACAACAAGATATACACTTATTTATTGATTGATTGATTCTTTTCTCTAACCCAGACGTATATGACCACTAATGTAAATGGAACATTGTGGAAGTTGCTTATAGTCTATAATGGCAAGTCATAAGGCCACAAGAAAACCATTTATGAAGTGGAAGGAAGAAAGGCCAAACTTGTTAAGGAAATAACATTATTTTCAAGGTTCTCAAGGGATATTGGAAACAATGGAGAGTAAAACAAATATTAAAATTGCATATAAAAGGTACTTGACATTTTCTAGCTATAAATGACCCAAACAATATTACTGCAAAATGCTATGATGTTATTCTATTGGCAAGAATACAAAAGGGAGTAGGCCTAGGGGATGCCAGCTCTTCCTTTTATTAAGAACTCAAAGAACAGAAAAACGAATAGGTAAATTGAATCTTAATAAGAACTGAAGACATAGCTATGTATTAGGTATTAAAGCCCATTTAATAGGGGAACTTTCATAATTAAAGTGACTTGTATCACAGCTAGAAAGAACACAGTCCTGCTACATGCAGTTTGTACACATATCTTCTTGGATATGTTGTACTCTTTACTAAGTCTTGTCCATTTTCTTCTTTCTCCTCTGTTTCTTCAGGTTCTCTGCTTTCATGCCACAGCTTCTGATTTTGCTCAGCAATTCCTTAGCTTCTACAAGGCCAGCAGTGAGTGATTAAATTCCATTTAAAACTGATACTGGTGATGAGTGGGAACGAAGAGCAGTGTGGTGGTGTCCTTTTTTTGGGGTGAGTTTAAACGAGGGCTGTGAAAATAAGGGCTCTGATATATGTACTGATGCAAACAGCTGTGCTTCTTGAAGGAATGCTGTCCCACCCAGAGAATTTCACCCCATCCTGCTATGTTCACAGACTGAGCTTACCTTCATGAACAGTTCTAGGCTTTGGATTAAGTTGAGCAGGCAGTGATAGTGAGACTGGGCACTGTATTGTTTTATTTTATTTTTTACTTTCCTTGGAGTGCAGATCTCGTAAGCGCAGTAAGACACGTGTTGGTAATGCCTTTGGTCTTAATTTGATGCAGATGCCATGTTCCTGATGGGAAGAGCAAGGGTTTCTCCCACAGCAGTCAAGGTAGGTTTGAGATGGAAGGCAGCAGGACATAGAAAACTAGATGCCCTCATCCCCATACTCTTTCCATTGGCCAGAAGTGTCAAGCTTGGCATGTGGCAGGGGTGACTGCATGCTGTGAAAAGCACTCAAATAACTTACTTCCCAAAGTCAGGGAGAGCAGGGTAGAAAACTGACTTGCTGATTCGCAATCTGCTTTTGGCAGAAAAGCGATACACAGCACCCCTTGCTCAGAGCAGATTGTACAGTTACCTTTCAGCCCTTTGCTAGTTGTTGACAGAGTTTATTCTGTTCACAATGCAATATGGGGACGTTAGCTCATGACTTCCTTTAATGTTAAATCCAGAAGTTTTAAAATAGGAGGCAGATGCAAGGATTTCATCAATATATTATTATTATTCATTAATTATATCAAAAGTATCCATTATATAATATAAAATGAGAAGATACTATAATACATGTCTCTGTACAGTCTTGGAAACTTGCATTTGCATGTTTTCCAGAGGAGGTGGCCTGACTTTCAGGATGAATATTAGTCTTTAATGCTTAATTTTCACTCCAGGTTTAACGCAGATGTGGTGGAATGGAGGGAAAATACGTATTCAGACTTGCACCAAAGCTGTTGTCTTAACATAGATGGCTCTGCAGTTTGTTTATATTAAATCCGATTCTATTCGCACTTGAACTGCTTTGTTGTTCTAATTGCTCACCTTTATTCATTAATATATAAGTTTCTCTCTTGGTTCACCTATAAACTACTCGGTAATTAATTTTTGACATGGTATTATTTTTGCATTACATGTTGGACCTAATGTTGGTTGATAATGTTCTGCTTAAGCCTTTGGAAGGAAGCTGATTCACAACAGCTGCAGGGTTTCTTGGTGACATTTTTCTTTTCTTTCTGATCACGCACATGGAGAAGTGGCAGTGGTGCACTTGGACTTCATCAGCTTCTGGCCAGTGTCCCTTTAATAGTTTAGAAATAGTTTATTCTTTGCTTTGTTTTAAATCAACACCTCCCTACTGTTAAATAGCTGTAGTATTGGTTCAGAACTGAAGAAGAGCGCTGCCATTTTTAAATTGGTATTGCTCATTTTGAGGAGGAAAGGAACTTCAATTTTATGAAACTTTCACTTTTCCATTCTCTTTCTTCTATTATATATGTTCAACATGTATTTAATCACAACTGTGAGATGGAAGAGGAGAGAGAGGATTGCCACAAATGCCGTTGGTAGTTGGGTGAAGGGACTGCAGGGGCAAGAAGAGTGAAGGCCATCAGGAAAGTGGTGGAGTCATCATCCCTGGAGGTTTTCAAGAAACATGTAGATGTGGCACTGAGTGACGTGGTTAGTGAGCATGGTGGGGATGGGTTGGGTTTGGGTCTTAGTGGTCTATTCCAACCGTAATGATACTATGATTCTATGACCTTCTTGGTACAAAGAGGAGTTTGTGAACTCAAAGCAGAGGGTTTCACCTATAGTTGATGTGTTCCAGACCTGATTTTGTTATGGAGGTTGTCTAACCTTTGGGATTACTTTTATTTCTTCAAAGAAAGGAAGAAAAGTTTCATGTGTGTTTGGCAAGCTAATAGAACTGATGAAGTGTCTGGGTTTGTAGCTTGAATTTAGAGAGGCTCAAACTTTTGTTGTGATTTGATCTTTGCTATATTTCATGACTTTGAAGCAGACCTTCTCCACTCCACCTCAGTATCCCACCAGTACACACAATGTTAATTTAAGAAATCTCACATGATTTTGAGATGTTTTGATGAAGTCCGCATCTGTGTAGGCACTAGATATAATCTTATATTTCCTCAGCCACCAGTTTGGAGAATGTTAGGAACTGGGGTAAAATACAGACATCTGTTTCACCCTCAAGGCCCTTGACATATTTGGAGCTCTATAGCCGTGAAATGCAAGCTCCTGCACCACAGCAACTCCCACACACTCAGGAATGAACTGCAAGTCTCTACTGGCATCAAGGGCACACTCCACCTGAAGAAGGGCTGATCTCCCCATACTCTGTGGACCTCTCATCCGTGGCTTAGCCAGGATCCCGTCTGGCCATGGGTTTCCTGCTACTCTAGGGTGATTTGCAAAAGCTGATTTCTTTGGCGTCTGCATTGTCAAGTGGGTGCTGGTTTTCCATATCCCAGATCTCCACACCTCCAAAGCTCACATATGCATGGAGCTGCCCCTAAGCCTGGCCACGAGCTGAGCTGTATACCCAGCTGCTTCTTCGAGCTTGTGATAATGAGTTTTCATTGCAGTGGAATTTAGAAAGGAATTGCTCCAATTCTAAAGCTCATTGGTTGCTAATAATAATAACAATAAAAGAGTCATTTCTTAAGGACTAAAAACTAATCAGGGAATGTGTAGTTTCTGTGTCTCCTGCAGGTTCTTTTCTTGTGGGGCTGCCAGACCGCCACAGCCACGTGACCGGCTGTCTGATTTCCGACTCAAGCTTTTCATTTCCTAAATGATAACGGATAAACGATAAAATCTGGCACACACAGGTAATCTTTGCCATCTTAATATTTGTTAAGCTTTTTGATTTACTGAGAAGTTAAAGTCACTGCAGGTCACAAAACCTGCACATTAGATCTGCTTCATAAAACACTGTGAGGGAACGTTTTAGTCATTCATTTCACCATCTTTAAACCAATGTAGCTGAAGAATTGCACCTCCAATTTATAAATCTTTCAATTTATTTCTGATTCCAGTTATAGGATGGGGCTATATCCAGCTTTTCCCAGCCATTTGTGCAGAAGAAGAAATCTAACATATTTCTTGCATAATGTAGACTTGATCCAGCTTACATTTGTTAAATCATCCAAAAGGAAATATTCTCACTAGGAGACTTTTGCACGCAGTTAACATATCCAGTCTGACCAGCGTTTTAAATTTCTGCAGGCCTTCTGCATGTAATATCTCTTTCTCCCTCCCGCCCCTCCCTTCCATGAAGGAGAAATATGATTACCATAGTCTCCGTCTCTCTGTTTTGCACATCTGCTCCCCACCCTTTTTCTGAAGGAGACACGTGATCCACAGAGAAATTAGAGATGATCTGAACCATTTTGGATACCTACTGCTATGGGATGTTTGGAGGCCCATGGGTAGCTCAGGTTTCACATCTGCCAGCTTTTCAGAGGATGTGATCAAGGGCAGAAACAAGCGGATGATGATGATGATGATGCCACGGAAACTGGTGTGAAGGAAATGGGATCCCTCCTCCCGGAAACATGTGTGCCCCCTAGCCCAAGTCAAGATCATTTGAATGTGGTAAAAAAGCTAACACAAAGGAAAGTATATTTTAAATCTTATTTTAAAAAAGGGAGCCTATGTCTTTAAAATACAGCATCTGAGTTATGATCTGCTTTAGATTTGGGCATGGTCTTTGACCTTGGAACGCTGACAGAGTAAAAAAGAGTGAAATGGGTCAAAGAGTCTGTCAGACAAGGTGAGAGATACTAAGCTTTCCTCTGATCTCACACCAACACGCAGTGGTGTAACTCCATTGCCCTCTGTAGATTTATGCAAACATATGGAGAGTAAAACCTGCCCCAGAATGATTCTGTACCAAAATAGACCTTTCTTTTCTATGGCAATGTAAAAAACCTTACATGAGGAATGAGCAAGGTTCCAAAGGGTAAAATTTTGGCTTGGATTAATACTGCTTCCAGCCACCCCAATGCAGAAACTTATTTCTAATTAGCTGACCTTGATGGATAAATTCCTCCTTTTTATCTTCCTCCAACCTTTCCCATATTCCATCTCTTCTTCTCCTTGATCCTCCTGATAAAGTCAGGCTGTCCTTCCAACTGTGATCAGCAGAGCCTTTAGCCAGTGCACAGCGCTCTCTCCAAGGACTTCTGATGCCAGGGGCTCCTTTCATTTTCTCTGCAAATACTTTTTAACAAATTCAAAAGGCCTTATTGGGAAAGGAATGAAATACATTTGTGTGTAGTGATGTATCTGCTAAACGGTGTATGCTTTTGCCCACGCAGTTCTCAAGGGACTCACAGGCACGTTCTGTGGGCAGAACACATGGAATTGCTCAGATGTATTGTTTGAGCAGTGGGATGCTTTTCTGAGAGTCAGGTCCTAAGAGAGCTCTAGGAACACATATCATTTTTGGAGATTTCCTTGTCTGTAAATGCTGGATTCAAACTGCCCTGTTTAGAGTCTGACTTTTCCACTGCTGTACAAGGCAGGTAAGCGTCTGGCCCTCGCAAAGAGATGCAGAGCGCTTAAGCCAAATGTCTAGGCTCCCTCCCTAATCAACACAGCCAGAAGAGAGCAATTCATTGTGTGGCATCGCTCAGACACTTCTAATAGTTGCTTCTGGGGCAAGGTATCCAGCACGAAGTTCTTCACGTGTCTGACTTGTCTGGTCAGCCAACTTTCTTTGCACACTGTGCGAACAGCAGGAAGCAGTAGGCTTCAAGTGCAAACTGAACGCTGCTTGAGCTGTGAGAGTTTCAGCAGCTCACAACTCAACCCTCCTGTTGTGGGAAGGAGGACGTTAGTGAAAAATGAATAGCCACTTGCAGGGTCATGAGTGGACATCTGAGAGGGTCTCTGGCCTTCATGTGAGAGCCTGTGTCCCAGCAAAGATGTTTCCTCAATTTGAACAGGAAGACAGTGGAGGGAGCAAGAGAGACAAAAAACTTCAAGAAAACTTTTTATGGAATAAGCATATGCTTGTGTTAGGACATATGCAAGGCAGCAATTTGGTATGCCAAATGCCAGGTGTTCTACCCTGCTGAATTGTCTGCTGTGCCATAAAACTACTTTCTGTTTTCTTTTGTCCCTACATCATTCAGCAAAGAGACACTTTGTTTGAACCTCCCAATTTACCTCTGAGCGGTCTAGCTAAGAAAGAAACCCCTGAGAGATATTACTGCACAAGCACGCAAGGACAAGAAAGCAGGAAATGTACCAGCTGCTGCAGAGAAAAAAAGAAAAAGAAAAGAGGAGAGTGCTTGCAGTCCAGGAAGGGCTCGGTATTTCTGTTCCATGTGTTTATTAGTTCACTGCTCTTTGACATCTTTCCCCCACTAGATTTTCTACCAGTTTAACAGCAAACAATTACCCTTTGCTCGGCTTTGAAGCTATTGTTCCTCACACTCTCCTGTCTTTGGTTCACAAAAGATTTGACTGTATCTTTTATTAGCCTTAGGTCTCCTGAGTTTTGCTGTAAGTTTTTGTATTTTTCATGTTTCAGATAACACAGGCCAAGCTTGGATGACCCTGGCCTCAGTTTCTAATAACATACCTTTTTCCCCAAAGTGCTGGAAAAAGTCATATCTGGGGTGAAATCGTGCACTGCACTCATTTTTTGCATGTCCTTCACCTTAGAGCAGACAGTATTGACTCATGAGGAGTTTAATCCTGCTTCTGTCCGAAGCCACCAGTTGCCCTCTAGCCTACCCTGAGAAGGCTGAACTCAGCCTTGACATTTCATTACTGAAATTTGTCCCCTTCTTGCTGGAAGGTTTATAAGCGTGACCAATCTTTTCATTCTGCAACAAACCTCCATCCCAGAGCTGCCTGTTATTAGGTCTGTAGCAAACTTCTCACAGGTTTCAGTAGTGATGTGGGTAGATGTTCACTACTACAGTTCAGTAGTGTGCTAAACAGGAGACTGTTGGTCATCTTCAGTAAAGTCTGTTGTGATAGGACAAGGGGAATTGGTTTCAAACTAAAGGAGGGGAGCCTGGTTATAAGGAAGAAGTTTTTTACAATCAGAGTGGTGAGGAACTGGCCTAGGTTGCTCAGACATGTCAGATGCCTCTTCACTGGAGACACTCAAGGTCAAGCTGTAGGTGTCCCTGTTCAGTGCAGGGGAATTGGATAAGGTGACCTTTAGGGGTCTCTTCCAACTCAAATGATTCTATTATTGTGTGATCCTCTTGCTTTCTCCTCTTGGCCACTGACTACACAGTGGGTTAGTGGCTCTGTGAAAGGCCACTGTGGGGTGCGTGCCAGGGGTGCCACAATTCCCTCTGTGCTCTGGTTTCTTTATGTGGTGGTGACAAAGAGGGCTGTTGAGAAACTGCTCTGCGCCTGGGGGTTGGAGAGGGGAATCAGCACTGGTCTCTTCAGACTGGATCACGACTCGGGGCTGGGGGCTTTCCCCCCTCCTGACTCAGCCTTGCCAATGGTGTGGTGGGGGGTGAGGCATGTGAGCAGCACGCTCGCCTACCCCACTGATGAAGCATCTGCGTGGCATCCCCCAGGGTCCCACTGAGGCGTCATCAAAAATACTTCTGTCTCTATCTACATGACTTTTTGGTAATATTTCTCTGCTTGCTGAGAATACTTGGCCTCCATAAACCAAAATTCATATTGACTTTTTTTTTCCCCCCCAGATATTTAGTTCTACTGTAGAAAAGTACAAACACACGATCTGAAGGAAAATTAGGCAGAAACGGTGTTACTCTGGTTTTCTTGGTTAAGGACAGGGCACTAGAGGCAGGCAGGAAGATTTAGCTTACATTATTCTCACTTTAAAGACTAAATCTTCAAGAATGAAAGGATTTTGGAATTTCCTATGACTGAGTTTTAGGAAAGTGAATTCATCCATTCTGTTATACACACTGTGACTTTCTGAGTTGAACCAGTTTTTCTGAGCTTCTGGTGACTTTCACTGTTAAACAATTTCTGTCTGTTACCATGTCAAGGTTTTCTCTTTGCGTCAACATTCTCAGGGACTCCAATGATCAGTAAAATTACCTATCTACCTTCTTCACATAAATGAACGTGTTTCTGGCCCACAAAAATACAAAAAAAAAAAAAAAAAAAAAAAGGCTGTGTGTTCATGCAAGACCTTTCCAGGTAGCTTTCAAGTCCTTTGTTCTGTGCTTGGTCTTGAGTTGTCAACGTTACTATTCATTTGCATTTCACATCTCTGAGTAAGACAATGTCCTCAGGGTTCTGACTTGTTATTGGATGCCAGAGCTGAAAAACTGAGCTGTACCTTCATATTCTATTGTATTTGATGAGGAATTCTTAACACTGCTTTGTCTCTTCCTGTTTGGAGGATATCTCCTTTCCTGACAAAGTTTGATACCTGCTGGTGATCAAGGTGTATCACAGTGTTAACCCTATTCCTGCCAAGGAAATGGCATCGTACAATTCTAGTTCATTTGTACAGGGAGAGCCAAAGTGCTTAAAGGAAAGGTGAGGAATGAGTGCCTGTTCTGTAGAGAATTCTAGCTTATGGATTACAGCAGTCTGTTCAGGACTTCCTCTCATTGCCATTATTTACTCCGGAAGGATTTTATTAGACATTGATCCACATCTGCATGGAGAAACACAGGGCAAACTTTGTTATACTGTTGCAGAAACCTTCCCTTCAGTGAGGCCAGTACCCAAATTAGCAGCTTTATTAAATGCAGACTTTGCTGCTTTACACCTGAAGATGGACAAGGGCTATTTCACTGCATGGAGTATAACAGAATCCCTTGTAAATGTCTACTGAGGGATTGTTAAAAATCAATATAACTTTATTGCAGGCCTAAGTGCCTGAAACAACTGTTAGAATACCAATTTACTGAGACTAAAGAAGCCTGGAAACAACTTAAAGCAAAGAAATCAGATAAATTGCTGTTGGAGGAAGGCAATGGAAAGTTTTCATAAGCATTGTTTGCTCTGCCTACACTGAGATGCTATAGCTTGTGGGCTTTCAAATCTCTGACAGTAAAGGACTCATTTACAGCAATTTGAGGTTAGTAGTAATCTTCCTCTTCATTTCTCTAATAGCCATTTCTTTACTTTATCTACTGTCTTTTCCTCAGAATAATTCTTAGCTTTCATAAACCAGGACTCATAATGAACTGTTCTACTTAGTTTTGCCATAAGAAAGGTGAATATTACCCAATGAAAAATTAGATAAGCAGAAACAATACTGCTCCATCTTTCTGCATAATTAAGATGAATATTTCATTCGGCTCTATTTTTGTATTCATGATATGATTTAATTGTTTAGGTACTGGAAAAGCACAAAGAAGAACAACATGATTTCCTCAGCTTGGTTCCTATAGTTATTTAATAGTAGGTGGTTAAGTCTCAGTTCTGATGAACTGCCTGTTCACTCTCTTAAACTGTAGGACAGCTTCCACTGTGAAAAGCAGTGGGAGGAGTGACTGAGTTTGTTAGTTGCCTCCTGAACATCTCAAGGAATCAAATTGCTGCTCACAGTACAGTCACTGCATTTTAGAATAGGATGCATTTACAGAAAAAGCCTTTGGTTTCCAAATGCACAAAATTTATCTGTGGCAGTGTGAAATGGAAATCGGATTGCAAGACCAGCACAGACTTTGCCCCACAGTTGTCCTGGTCTGACATGAAGCTTATCCCTTATGTCCTCTCTGCAGAAGATATGTATCTCATTAGAGCAGGGATAGTATTTCACATACCATAGTGAATATATTATTTAGGGAAAAAAGCGGTGAACAAAAGTCCTCTTAAGGTGACAGTGTCCTGTCTGGTATCTGACCTTATCTTCCCGTATTGTCGGGTATCCCTCAAGACTCTTCTGGTGTCTAGTGCCACAGATATCCTAACATATAGGATCTTTATTTCGCTGTTTTATAGATCAACTGTTTTATTTAATCCTGTCTGGATCCTTACCTTCTTATTTGTTTATCTTATCTTGTCTGTTATCGCTTTATAGTCTACTTCATCATGGAATCATAGAATGGTAAAATGGCTTGTGTTGGAAAGGACCTCAAGGATCATCAAGTTCCAACGCCCCTGCCACAGGCAGAATTGCAAGCCACTAGATCAAGTACTAGATCAGGTTGTCCAGGGCCCCATCCAACCCAGTCCTGAACACCTCCAGAGACAGGGCATCCACAACCTCTCTGGGCAGCCTGTTCCAGCATCTCACCACTCTCTCAGTAGAAACTTCCCTCTCACATCTAATCTAAATTTCCCTTCCTTTAGTTTAAAACCATTACTCCTTGTCCTATCATTATCTACCTGTGTAAAAAGTTGTTTTCCCTCATGTTTATAAACTCCCTTTAAGTATTGGAAGGCTACAATGAGATCTGCCCACAGCCTTCTCTTTTCCAGGCTGAACAAACCCAGCTCCTTCAGGCTATCTTCTTAGGAGAGGTGCTCCAGCCCTTGGATCATCCTCTTGGCCCTTCTCTGGACCCTTCCCAGAAGTTTCACGTCTTTCCTGTGTTGGGAACCCTAGACCTGGATACAGTACTCCAGACGGGGCCTCACCAGGGCAAAGTAAAGGGGGACAATCACCTTCCTCACTGTGCTGGCCCCCCCTCTTCTGATGGAACCCTGGATACCATTTGCCTTCTGGGCTGCAAGCACACATACCTGGCTCATGTTAAGTTTGTCATTAACCAGGACCCCTAAGTCCTTCTCAGCAGTGCTACTCTCAAGGTTTGTATACATACCTGAGATTACCTTGACCCGAATGCAAAATGTTGCACTTAGCTTTGTTGAACCTCACTAGGTTCACAAGGGCCCAGCTTTCAGGTTTATCAAGATCCCTCTGGATGGCATCCCTCCCTTCTGCTTTCTCAACTGCACCGCTCAGCTTGGTGTCATCAGCAAACTTGCTGAGGGTGCACTAATCTCATCATCTGTCACTGATAAAGTTGTTAAAGAGTACCAGACCCAAGATGGACCTCTGGGGGACACTGCTTGTTACTGGCCTCCACCTTGACATAGAGCTACTGACCACAGCCCTCTGGCTGCAACCTTTCAACCAATTCCTTCTCCACCAAATATTCTACCCTTAAAATTTGTCTCTCTCCAATTTAGAGATAAGAATGTGGTGGGGGATGATGTCAAAGGCCTTGGAGAAGTCCAAGTAGCTGACATTGGTTGACTTCCCTTTGTCCAGTGATGCCGTCAGTCTATTATAGAAAGCCATCAGATTTTTCAGATCTTCCCTTGGTGAAGCCATGCTGGCTGTGTCAGATCACCCGCTCATCCCCTCATGTACCTCAGGCATCCCCTGATGTTCAAACCAGATCTTCCATAATTTTTATTTCACAAGCCCCTCTCAGATACACAGGCCCATAACCAAGCATCCTGAGCTCAGAGTCCCAGGAGACTCAAATGTCATTAAAAAAAATAATCCAAAAACTTTTGCATCAAGGTGAATCTGATTTCAAAAATCCTTGTTCAAAACTCTCAAATCATCACTATGCCTAATTTCAGTTATTTATTTATTTTTTTTAAATGGAACGTACTGTGTTGGTTTGGTGGCTCTTTCTAGTATGAGCTTGTCATTCCACTGGGGATGTGGAAAACTTTTATCAGTTAAAGTTTTGTTGAGACTGGTATGTTTCTGTGAGAAAGATGACTGACCATTTTTTTTCCAACAGGAGTAAATTTCTCAGTTGCCCATTTGCTTGGAAAACTCACATACCCCAGGGTGAATGTGATGGAGAATCTTTGGAATGGCCCGGCACAAGGTTATGCATGTGCTGTGTTTCACAACAAATTAATAATGTCAGATATGTTGCCCTTGAGAAGTACCTATACATGTAAACAGATTTAGGAATATGCTTCTAGTTGCACTCCCTTCTGTTAATTCCTACATTCACAAATTCATTAAACACTTTTTTTCCCCTGAATTGTCCCAAATTGTCACCCAAATTATGATCACGTTGATTTTACATACTTGCGGTGCAGTCAGGATTTCACAAGGGTTTGTTTCCATAAGGGTGAGCAGAAACATATTTTTCAGTAGTGTGTTCAAAGCGGTCAGGTTACTAATATTTTCTTGGATAACAAAGTTTTTTAAAACTGTAACTTTGCTTACAGGTATTTTCCCTATCTTAGAAAAACAATTAAAATAAAAAAGTGCTGTATATACACTCAACATTAAATATTTTCATTATTAATGTATTGTTTGTAGTAAGTCTAACCCTAATCCAATGTTTATTAAAACTGGACAGGATTTATTAAATTGGTTCAAGATTATCAAATATGTGCAGATCTTTACACATATTACATTAATTCTCTTTCTAAATATTTGCAAAATTTATTAAGTCTTCGCAAGACTTCTAAAAATGTTATATGACACTCAAATGGGCCGTATTCCTAACACTGTCAGAATTGACTGATTATAGGAATATCTGAAAACAGCTTCTGAAGGTTGAAACAGCACAGCATCTCGGTGGTTAAAAACTGTCTTGGTATGCAGGCTTTAAAAAATGTATTTTGTAAAGGAAGCCTACTTTTAGACATTTCACCTTGTTTTTCAGGAAGGTATGAGGTCTACCTCATAAAAAGGCTGAGGGTACAACTACGTGTGTTCTCCGCTTTTTGTCTTTCCTAGTACAACCAGGAACTTTGTCAGTGCAATTCAGAGGAGTTTTAATGAATGCAGCCAATACTGCAGTGATAGCAAGCCATCCTGGGAAGAGTCTGTGGCAGTGTTTTCAGTGAGGTCACTGGTTTGAGACTCAGGAGGTCTGGATTCAGACTTACCAGACTTTGGATTAAAAATATTTAGGTGTACTGCACCAAGCATTCATAGAATCATAGAGTGGTTTGGGTTGGAAGGGACCTTAAAGCCCACCCAGCCCCAACCCCAGCAATGGGCAGGGCTGCTCCCCCAACTCAGCTGCCCAGGGCCCCATCCAACCTGGCCTTGAGTGCACAGCTTCTCTAGGCAGCTGTGCCACTGCCTCACCAACCTCTGAGTAAAGAATTTCCTCCTAACATCTAACCTAAATCTCCCCTCTTTTAGTTTAAAGCCATTCCTTCTTGTCCCCACGATCAGACTAAGTAAACATTTGGTATCCCTCCTGTTTATAAGCTCCCCTTAAGTACTTGGAACCTTCTCCAGGCTGGACAAGCTCAACCCCCTCAACCTTTCTTTACAGGAGTGGTATCATCAGCTTGGTGTCATCTGCAAACTTGCTGAGGGTGCACTCAATCGCATTGTCCATGTTAGTCAGTCCCATTGATAAAGATGTTGAAGAGTTCAAGTACTAAGATCCTGCAGATCGCTAGGAAGTTTTGAAAATATTGGCATTAGTCTTCCTGTGTTTCATATTCTTCACTGCAAGTCAGGGCAGGTAGCATGCAGATGAGCTGGTCATTGGTGATGACATTTCTGGGTTGTATAGTGATCATGACCACGTAAGTGCCTCCTAGGTAATAGTCAAAATTGATCTTTTTTCCATTAATAGCACACTTTAAATGTAAAATAATAATAATAATTTAAAGGAAAGACTCAGCTGGAAGGTTCATTTTATGGAAAAGTGCCTGGCTTTAAAACAAAAAAAAA
>PPHD01001631.1:7000-41322 GCA_002909625.1 Bambusicola thoracicus | reverse complement strand
CAAGACCACAAAAATTTAAGGCAAATAATTATAATACATTAAATCTGGCTTTCTTTAACCTGAATTTTTACTACTATGGAAAATGTTTGTGATGATATGCCATAACTTCCAACTTCAAGACTGATAAGTTTCACTTTTTTCACTGAATGAGTGAATGCAGTTACGTCCACTGCCTTGCTTCCTATTTTTAAACGTAAATGTTCCAAGGCTAATCCTCACATGGTCTTGGGAAACAAAATATTTTGAAATCTGGAAAGTTTAATCATCTCCATTGAATTCAGTACATTAGTAAGATCTACAGCAGTAGCTATGCTTATGGATATTGGTAGCAGCTAGTCTCTACATTCATGAACACATTCGCACTGCAAAAGCTATCCCATTAACTCCCAGCCAAGTAGAGCTGTGAGACTGACTTAACCCCATCAAAAGTCACATTTAAGACTCAATTATTTGGCTTTCAACCTTTATCATTAGGCACCTTCAACGTTCTCTTTACTTTTTTCCAAAAGCAGTAAAATACTTCAATACATGAAAGTGGTTTCTCTGACTGTGATTTAAGATGGCAAAAGAAATCACTAGTTGCTCATTGTAGCCAGTCTGCACTCTTGCAAACCATCAGAGCAGTTCTGGGTGCTGCTCCCTGAGATAACCACATTTTTCCTGACTCCAATACGTTGAGTTAGGAGCAAGTTAACCTCATTCAGGGAAAGCAAATTCAGCCAGACTCTATCAGATACATCACTAAAGAACTTTCAGAGCAAAACCATCACCTGTCTGATAGAGATTTTATGACCTAGTCAGTATATACGTAGTTATAAGAGATACAAATGTCCTCCATCCTGGAATTTGTCAAAATGACCATAAATAGAATACTTTTCATCCCATACAGAGTCATAATGTTACTGAAATACTTACTCATCCTAGAACTTCAGAAAAATTCATGGTTACCCTGGCAACCTCATGTATTTCCCTATGGATAGAAAACATCCTCATAAAAGGAAAATGCATTTTTCAGTATGATAAATTCATCAGTTGTTTCTAAATCAAACATTCAAGCCAGTCAAATTAATACCATACGAAAGGTCTAATACCTTATTCAGGCATATTTCAGATGCCTAGGACCTCTCAGCGCATATTGTGTGCAGGTGTATGGGTACAGAAACACATACTTATCAATGGCTTCTCCAAGAATTCTGAATCTCACAGGAGTTCTTCAAACAATACACATTTATGGCACCTTGAGAAAAAGTACTCCTAGAATACAGACAACATTATGATAGCAATTCCCTTTCTCCTCTTGGAGTCTTATAAAAAAAATCACTGGAAACTATCTGTGTAGACTGTTTAACAGAGAACATCACTACAAATTGCTCTTAAGCTAGATTTACAACAGTTTGAAGGATGCAACTATTAAGGAAAAAATACTTATTTGAAGTAGCTTGAAGTTTTATTTGCAAAGGATAGTGATAGGTGTATTTATATTCTTAGTGTACTCTATCACTGTAAAATCAGAAATCCACATGGGGGGGAAGGATCATTACCGACAGAGCATATATATTCAATAGAATATGCATTTTTTCATAAGATCATTTGAGAATGACATTTTATTCACTTGTGTGCAGCCAATTTAGCGATGCTTCACTTCTAATTTTACATAGGTAGATTTTACAACTGTAACAAGATTTAACCTAACCTTTATGTAAGCCTAGCAGCAACTGTAAACCCAAGTAATGGAACATAAGCCAAAATCAGCATGCTCACACAAATTCCAATTCAATTTCCAGCATACTCAACTATGTATGTTTACAAGACTTTTTCAGAAGTCAGCATCTATGTGGATTTCTTTTTATAATTTGTATCAAATGATTTTCACATATAGAATCATAGAATCTGCAGAGTTGCAAGGGACCACTGAAGGCCATCTAGCCCAACTCCCCTGCAATGACCAGGGAAACTACAGCTAGATCAGGTTGCCCTTGTCGGGTCTTGACTTGAAAGTCTCCGGACACAGGGCATCAACCACATCACTGGGCAAACTGTTCCAATGCCTCACCACCCTCTGTGTAAAGGATTTTCTCCTTATATCTAACCTAAATCAATTTTGCAATGATACTGCAAAATAGTCAATGGTCAAAACATTTACAGTTATGCAGTGGAGATTTTACTGACAATGATTTGAGTAACATTTCTAAATTGTATTAAGGCAAAAAGTCATTTAATGCATGCTACTCTATGCTCTGGAATCTTGATGAAACATACTGAGATGGTAGGCTTCATGAATTTACCTTGAGGTTTCTGATACCTCAAATGTTTTGCAACTTTTTTTCTAACATATTGATTTGCTCATACCAAATGCCTTCTTTAAAACATTCCTGATGTTGCCCATGCAAAACCTATACAGGAAAATGCCACTAAAAACACCATGGAACTCAGTCTCCAAAACTAAATAAACCATCCTAACATGTTAGTCACAGAGAGGAATTTGATATTTGAACATGACTGATATAAGTGCAAGTCATAGAGGAATTGCCACAATTTTTGTTAATTACTTATACTTCAATATAACATTACTCGGACAAAAATATGAGAAGTATCCTGTCCTGTTCTCAAAAGATAAAATGCAATGGGGGGTGGAATCAGAGCTTATCTATTGAAAGAGGACAAGTGGCTTATTTTTGGCTGAACATAGAAGCTAGCATAAACAAACATGATGAATGTATTAATCTTGGAATTAGACAATGTAGGTTGTGAGCAGGGCAGCAGGCGGTCGGCTGGTGCTCGTGAGCACCTGGGATGGACACATGGGCAGGACTTACGGGTATTCAGAGGTGGTCGGTTGTACAGGTATATAAGGTTTTACTGCTGCACAATAAATCAGACATCTTGGCGCTAGACACTGTGTGTCCATCCCATTTGTCCCTGGGCAAGGAGTGTCCAGAACGGAGGGGGATAGCCTAGTCGGTTTGCTGCTTAGTCAGAGCTGATCATTGATCATAGCAACAGACAACTACTTTGCTAACAGCATCTTTGATACAAGAAAATCACAGGGTAGTCACACTTCCTCCTGTGTAGGGAAACTGTGACCTGATGGATATGAGAGAATTATAAATGTGATAGACTTTTATTTACCTAAGACTTTAACACAGTCTCCCATAAAATTTTATTATTAAATGAGGAACTTAAATTACATCCACTCTCAAAGGTCAAACAGTTGAGAAAACAATCCTAAAGAATATTTTTGGAGGCCAAGTCAAATGTGAATCCAGCCAGTCTTTCTTTTTAAGTTTCAGCAAGAAAAAAGAAGGACACTTGTTCCTAATCACTAGGATCATTCATCATGCATCAAGATATCACTGTCTATGAACCTGGACAGTAAAAGGTGGTTCCAGATAGCTTCTTTCTAATATTTTCCAGTGTAAACTATTTGTGTTGCCATAGGTACTGCCCTAATTTGCAAACATCTGGGGGATCATTGCATCGTCAAACTTTCAAGACTGGTTCACGTTCAGACAAACCAGTTTCTGAAGCCATTATCACAAAAGAATCAGGCTTCAGCCTTTTCTTACAATTAGTTTGACTGGATTATCTTTTTACACAACTAAGTCCATTCTGGATGTCATAATTACCCTATCTTGTGGAGGGCAAAGAATTATCCTATTTAAAAGAAATCTAAGAAGAAAATGCAGACCCACACTTTGCATTCACTTTGATTTTGCTCCTTATCAGAGAAGGGCAGACAGAACTTTCTAGCTGAAAACTCTGGAATAATTGATGTACAGATTCTGAAAGTAATGTTGGTGTGACATATGAATATTATTTGTTGATAATGTGCAAATCACTGTTAAAGATCTTATATCCCAATTCTTTTTTCAAATGCTGTTTTTTATGCTTCTTTGGGCAACTTGTTCCAGTGCATCACCACCCTCCAGGTGAAAAACTTCCTCCTAATATCCAACCTAAACCTCTCGTCTAATTTTAAGACTATTCCCCCTTGTCCACAGCAATTCCACTTCCTGTTTATGTGCTCCCTTCAAGTAGTGGAAGGCTGCAATGAGGTCTCCCCGGAGCCTTCTCTTCTCCAAGCTAAACAATCCCAGTTCCCTCAAACTTTCCTCACAGGAGAGGTGCTCCAGCTCTCTGATCATCTTAGCAGCCTTCCTCTGGACCTGCTTTAAGAGCTTCACATCCTTCCTGTACTGGGGGTCCCAGGTCTGGACACAGTAGTCCAGATAGGGCCTCACAAGAGTGAGAAGAGGGGGACTATCACCTCTCTCTCCCTGCTGACCACCCCTTTTTTAATGCAGCCTAGAACACAGTTGGCCTTCCGGGCTGCAAGCACACGCTTACGGGTGGTTAAAATCCCCCATCAGGACAAGAGCCTGCAAGCATGACACCTCCTGCAGCTGAAGCAAGAAGGCCTCATCAACAAGCTCCCCCTGATCAGGCAGCCTGCAGCAGACCCCAACCACTACATGCCCTTTACTGGACCATTCCTGGATTTTACCCACAAGCTCTCAACCTGATCATGGCTGTTCCTCAGACAGCTCTTTGCAATCTATTCACTTCCTAACATAGAGGGCAACTCCACCACCCCTCATACCCTGTCTATCCATTCTGAAAACCCTGTAGTCCTCAATCAGGGTATTCCAACTGTGGGACTCATCCCACCATGTTTCCGTGATAGCAATTAGGTCATACTTTCCCAATTGCACCACGATTTCTAGCTCCTCCTATTTATTTCCCATGCTGCGTGCATTGGTATAGAAGCACTTTAGCTTAGCTATTGGCCTTGTTGCCCTCTCAGAGGAGCCCTCCCTAATACCTCCAGGACAAGTCTGGGGTTTTTCCCTTACCATGTCCCAAGGTGACAAGTGTTCCTACATGCTGCTTCTCTGTCGTTCAGTACCCTCCCCTCCCCCATGATATCTAGTTTAAAGCCCTGCTAACCAGCCCAGTCAGCTTGTTTGTGGCCCTTCTGGTCAGTCAGCTCCCATCCACCATGACATGACTGTCTTTCCCACGCATGAGATGAACATGAAGAACAAAAAAGGTAAAAGGTCACTCATCTCTCTCTCTCTCCTGACTCACCACTCCTTTTCTCACACAGTCAGCCTGTTTTTCCCTAATGTATAAAATGCTGCATCTACAGCTTTTCATCAAAGAGTATCAGATTGCATCACCACTAAACAATTCACCTTGGATGATCTGAATATTATAGAGCAGTACATTATTTTAAGTGCAATAATTTCTGTCTGAAAAAAAAAACAAAAGCTTACAACAAAAGATGAAAGAGAATTACAATAGGATAACTACTGGAGAGTGAAAGAAATGTGATTAACATACTGCAAGTTTACAGAGGAAGCATCACCAAAAGGCAACTACCTCTCATACAATTAAAATTAATTTATATTCATCTACATATGTTACTTATATGAAGGATGTCTATCTCCTTCTTGGCAAAGTTTTAGTATATGAGGCAATTTCACAAGTGCAAGTTGAAAAATGAAGCCAAATACTGAAGATTCAAGTATGCAAGTATTAAAAAAAACTTGTACAGAAAAACATTTATTTAGAGAAAAATAGAGGAAATCTTCATGTCTTGTGCTCACAGTATTTTTAGCCTCCTTATTTCTATTCTCCCATTCCCTCCAAACTTAAACAGAACTGCCTGCATGTGCCCAAAAAGATATATCAAACGAGTACCCTCTCAGTTCACACACATTGCTGAAGAAACAACCGTAGAAGACCAAAAATCTTATATTTATCCCTTGCTGTGCAGTCATTCATAGGAAAAAGGTAAACATGAAAGATGATAGGAATAAACACTCAACAACAGGAGCAAAGCATTCAAGATCTGATCCTAAGCAATGGGTTCTCAGTCCCTAGAACTCCTGCTCTAGTTGTGACTCAGAAAGTCATTGTAATTTTTGTGAAGATCAGGTAAGGAGAGAGACCACTTCCTTAAAAATATATGATTACCTACATTAGTTGTCAGCTTTTTAACAGCCATCACTCTGTGAGGATTCTGTTTGTATTTCAAGAGCTATTAAGCTAACTTAAAATCCAGTGTAAGACAATACAAAGCAAACATTTTCTGATTTCAAAATATTTGTTAAAAAAACTAGAAAAAACATTACTAAGTGTAGCATTAATATGTTTAAGGTTCTTTTACTAAAACAGAGCCATTTAACATTTTCACTGTTTGTGCAGTAACAACAACAACAACAATAATAATGAAGTAGCGAATTATGGAGTCTAGGCTAACATTTCACCATTAAAACTTCCAAAAAACTACAGCCAGAAAGGCAAGTGCCGTCTTCATTACTATCCATAGCCATATGAATCCATCTCCTTACCCGGTTCAGATATTAGCTATTATGTGGCCATGTTACACGTCAGATCAACTTGCTGTTTTGGCAAACGTTATCCCTTTGGCCACACGATCATCAGCACTGATACAAGGGAAACCAAGGGAAGATATAGATGAGGACAAGTCTTGGATCTGCTCAGTCTCCAACTCTGACAAATCTGAACAGTCAGAGGCAAAAGGCCTACAGTACAAGTTTTCATAAAATATTGATTTAACAATGTACCCTTTTGTAATAGAATGGTGTTTTATAAGATAATTTCTGTCCAGGTCTAGTTCTGTGCAAACTCAAGCTGGCGTCTTTCCATTTAGGTCAGTTTATATCTCTGAGTTCATAAATATTCAGCAAAGAGGCACTCACAAAGCATCTGGATTTAAAGACATGGTCATCTGAATATATTAATTTCAGTTACAAAAATCTAAGCCTCTTCAGAAGGTCATTAACAACGTGTCATTGTCAACATCTGACAAAGTTCAACAGAAAAAATGTAGATGTTCCAGAAGGAAAAAAAAACATGGAATTTAAACTAAGAGTAGAATTTACAAGTTCAGACAGCCATGTCTACACCATAGAAATAGTTTGCTTCAGTGTGACATACCAATACTTAAACTTCCGAAAATCAGGAATTATATTTAGGTACCAATCAGTAGATTTCAAATCAGATTTCAAACTTCAGAATTCAACCTCTTACCTCATTACTCACTGAAATCCACTCAATATTCTGAGGAACTAATAAAATGGCTAGAGAAACTTGAACTTTCAGTCCATGTATACTTTCAAAGGACGTATTTTCAGCCAGAAGAATAACAAAAAAACAATGTAGATAATAGAAATTTGGTTTCTCTTCTAGCATTAATCAAAAGGATATTTTATTTTTCCATACATTTGAAATATGTCAAATATTTTTGAAAATAAAGATGGCAATATAAGAGAAAAAGAGAAATGTGTCTACCAAAAGCAAAATAAAACCAAGAAAAGCAATAGAAAATATGTTCTGTATTTAGAGAAGTTTGCATCTCCACTGAATCATCACATCGTGTTCACAGCACTGTAGATCAAGTACAAGTCTTTCAGAATTCAGAACGATAAGAACGCTAACATGGCATAGCACTCTCAGCATATGCTCATAACTGAATAAATCCAAAACCAAATTTGCACAGAAAGCCAACAGTTCTGTTTTCCAGAAGTATGTAATTATGAACACTAAGACTTAATATAAGATAGACTATATGCTTACGTCTCAATATGTTAAAAACTATGATTTTACTACAGTTACAGCTCTGACCAATTTAAAAGCTAGTCCTACTGTGTTAGCAATACTGCGCTTCTGGCAAAATATATGTGACACATTGTCTACAAGCAAAAAGTAATACAGATGATGATAATTGTATTAACTCATATGTAATAAGTTATCCAAAATGAATGTTTCCCAGCTGATTATCTGCAAGCATATAGCATTCTGGATACTCCTGAGATACTCCTAAGCAGTAGACACCACAAGACATTTCACAGAATCATAGAATCACCATGGTTGCAAAAGACCTCCAAGGTCATCCAGCCCAACCATCCACCAGCTAATCAATATTTCCCCCACTAAAGCACGTCCATTTGTTTTATAATACACTCCACTTTCTCAGAGGATCCTGTTTAAAACAACTGTAAAAAGCTGTATACCTTCCACAATTGTGACTATTTATTAAACAGTTTAAAAAATAAATTATAATATTAACTCTAATTCATAGCTGTTAAGCATATGGAAAATTAAGATCATCACAATAGATAGCAGTCTTATTTCTTAATTACAATGACAATATGTCACGACAGCTTTGTCTTTAAATCCTTTGTATTTCAAAAGGGGTTCAAAAGTGGGCATGGTGGAACAGTAAATTAATAGGAACAAAATGCTTAGTCATTTCCTATCTCTGAGGCAAGTGACATTTCTGATAGCATTTGGTGAGCATAAATTGAACTGACCTTGGAAGAAACCTTAATGTCCTCATGTGCATAAATGAGTGAGGAACTATCTATATGCAGTTTCACACCTCATGAACTTTTACACATTATTCATCTAAATCAGAGATCCAACTACAAAATCTGGCACTTGGGACATCATGTGGATTTCTGACATTCACTGGCAAATGTAGGGTCCTGAAATAAGTGGTTAGGTTTAAACGATTGCAGATGTAGAGGCGAGAGATTTGTGGAGAGGATTATTTTCATTTTTTATTCCAGATGCATACTTAAAGTATAGATAATCATTGTTCTGCCTAAAGGGTGTTTCAAAACGCCAGATTTGAGAGAGCACAATGGCAGGGAAACCGATTATACAGAACATGAGTGGAGACTGCAACATTTCCTAGCATCTGGCATACTCAGTTAAATGAAGAGCTTGTCATATGCTGGCTTTTCAACTGTGAGATGTTACCTAAAGTCTGCAGTGATACAGAGTGGGTGAAGTGACCAGGCTAATGTGCCAGTATGTGACATACCTTTAATTTCACATACCACTACATTCCCCACTATGAAACTTTGCAGGGGTATACTTTCCAGGTGATGTTACACCTTTTGCTGGACAATTTAGTCCAACTAAAAGTAACAATTAGTATTTGAGTGTAGAGAAAAAATGTGAACCAAGCTGTTTGTTAAACTAGAGACCTTTTTTTATTCCCTCATAATGCTAATTGCACCATTGCTACCATCATTTATTTTATGTCCAGGAGATAAATGTTTTTTTCTGAATTGGACTGTGAAAAAAAGCACATGGTAAATGTATGATAGAAACCCCTGCATCACCATTTTGGGCAGGAGTCAAAACGAAAATAAAATGGCAAAATACGCTGTATATTCAATATGAAAAAAATTACATGATTTAACTTACATTATCAAAATTTCCAGTACTAGGTTATGTTTACATACACAAAAAAACATACAAAACATGCAGCTTTAAGAAAGTACTAGAACAGTAGAAATACCCAAGGGATATAGTGCCATAAGTGCAATTACAGAAATAATATTTCATGCTCTATCAAATTGTAAAACTGAAAAATGTAGTCACAAAACATTGCTGAAACAGAGTTCCAAAATAATGATTTTGATTTTAAAAAAAAGTCAAGGCAACGGTCTGTATCAAAATTTTCTGAGCAAAATGATATATCCTGCAACTAAAACAGGCTATTCTCAGACCTTTCTTTATCAGCATACTTCTCTAAACATGACCTGCATCTCCAACCCTTGCCTGTTTGGACCTTCTGTAGGAGAAGTTTCTCACATCTTTATTTGAGAAAATAAAATGCTGATTATATCACAGTTAGCAAAAATTCCAGCTGGGTTATGTACGCAAATAGAAATGTATAAATTTTTCCCCTCAATAATAAACATGCTTTTAAAAAGATTAACAGAATTTACATTGCACAAGAAGAATTTTATGGAGAGCAATGGAAACAGTCATGATTAAGATGATAGGTCCTATATAAGGAAACAGCCGTAGCTGCCTTAGCATTTATATGTCTCACACATTGCCTGGTTGTAACTGTCTCTGTTACCGATTAGTCCCTGGTCTTTCTGCTAAAAATAAACATATAATTGTCTATTCTGATGGTTTAGAAATCCAAAGAATATCTATTTGCCACAGTTTAAATCAATAACACCAACTCAGGTATTTTGTGACAGTCCAACACTTTCCAACTAAGGACAAAGTAAAAACAGTTGAATTAGTGACAAACCCTATATCCTATTACTACATCAACAATTGCATTGTTGCAGTTTTGACAGTAGTGGGGAAACTAACAGTTGATTCTCCATCTATTCAAATTCTAGTACACATAAAACATGTATATGGACTTTTACAGGTATACACAGCCCTGCTTTCTTGTACACAATCACAAGATTTTATATTATTGTTTCCTCATGTTAATGAGTATCATCCAAAATGTATTGAAGGAACAAGGAAAAAAAACACCCTAACTTCTCAGATAGTAAATGGTTTTGAATCATTAATAAATGCAGCATGAGTAGTCTGCAAAATATGGTCTCAGAACTACTAGAAAAAAAATTTGAAATATTAAATAGAGCTCTGAAAACTAGTAAAAGAATGTAAACAAAAGCTATTCTTTTTATTCTGAGATATCCTTCTGACTCAGTGCCATAATTTTCTAGGTAGGAGGAAAATGAAAAGGGAAAAGCTTGAAATATCTTTTTCCTTCGCTCTTTCTCAGTGAACAAATGGCTGGAGAAAACATAAGAATCAGAAAGGGCACGCTTTTCATTGTGACTGCAAAAGCTGTGATTTACTCTAACTCCTGGTACCTTTTTAGCTGTGTTCAAATTTCTGATGCTATTTAAAAAATGAATAATTTATGAAAGATCATAAAATTAAAATGCTTCCCACAACTCTCCTAACAATTTCATGCAAATACCTTAACTGCACATCCCTTGTTCTTCATCCCTTAACTCCTTCCAGTGGAACAAGGAGCAATCTTCTACACTAGGTTATATGTAATCCTATCCATGAATAGCTTAGAGGTTAAATTCATAAACTAAGGCATTTCTATTCTAATGAGAATTATACAGCAAAATAATAGAAATACATTGATTAAATTATTTTTTCCACAATTTTAATGGAAACAAGCGTGTATTTAACATAGTTTGGACTGCACATACAATAAAAATGCAAAAACAATCTGTGTACCACAGAGTACAATGTAAATACTTCCCTGCAAACACTGGCTGAGGTGTGGGCTGGCCACGCATTAATTGGCCTGCTCTTTTCACATAAATCATAGCTGTCCAAATTCTAATCAGATTTACACTGGTTGCCAATGTTCCCAAAGGCTTTGCTCTAGCCAGCTTGGCAATTCTATACGGAAGGCCCAACCGCACACACTGTACAGCCTCCAGGGAAAACCCTTATGCTAAGAGGATCCCTCCATGGCCAATTAAATTCGCTTTGGAGTCACCTTGCACTGCTGGCATGGTGCAAAGAGCCTGCAGTGCAGCTGAGAACTAGAGCCAGGGTGTTGTCAGTTCTGATCCTAAGGTTGGGAAATGCTCTATTACAGAGTTACTTTCACAGCTCATTGCAAAAGAACCACACACACAACCTTCTCATGAAATAAAAGTTTTCTCCATGACAAAAACAGCTAACAAAACATTCGCACCTCAACACAAAATAGTCCAGTAAAGCAGGACTGGAAATCATTATGGATGTAGACTACAAAAATTTTTTAAGAGATGCTTCAGAAAGTATTATGTACATCTTTTGTAGGTATAACAGATGAAATTTAGGAAGTTTGTTTTTATTTTAGGAAACGTTTCAATGTTTATGCTTCCTGCAGAAGTTCTACACTTATTAAATATATGGCATTATTCAATACAGCATTCTTACTGCCATATCATGCAATGACAATCATCTGTAAAATGCTGACTAATCAGCAGCAGCTGTTGAAGAACTTGCTAGAACTGAAATCCAGCCTTCACCAGATGTTTGAACTACAGGCTGAGAAAGCTGAAATATTAAGGAAAGAGTAATTGGAAACAATGAATGAGATCTAGCAGCTGACTTCACAGATTTTCACACCTTTGAAGATGCAAATTCTAATGACACAGTCACCTCTAACCTCAAGGACCTTATAAAAACGTAACTATTTAGAAGATACAGGAGGAAGGAAGCAGCTGTCAAAATCATAATACAAACATTTCACACGGATCAGTAGTGAAATATAGTCAATTATTTTATGCAGAATTTTTAATTAATGTATGCATATGTATGTATGTGCATATTTGTGAACTCAAACAATAAGCAAAGACTGCTCAGTAATGCCATTTCTGAACTAAAGCAAAATTGCACCACAGAATATAGATAGTTGTCAAACTGCAAAACTGTTTTGAAGCATATTTTTTTAACACATTGGACAGCAGTGTTTCTTGTTGCGGTACACATCTTAATACTGACACATTTCTGTGGACCACTATTCCTTTGAAGTGCTAGAACTATACCTTAAACATATTAGTTAGTCCTGTATCCATTTCGTACATGAATAATTTTTCTTTGAACCTGATTTAACATCTCCTTTGCATCACATCATGGTCTGGATTTTAAAACAATATTTTCTATATTTATTAAAATTACAATCAATTTATTTAATACTATACATAGGTGAAGTTTTAATGAGTAATATACTTTCATTTTGGATCTGGTACTCATGGCAAGAAACAGCAAGGTCAAAAACAGGGAACAGCAGAAGTAGGCTAAATTGAGAAGCTTTATAGAATCAGAACCTTGGAATTCAAATGCAGGTCATCTGCTTTCCTTGAGAAGAAAGCAAGCACAAAGACATATAAGCCCGTGTGCTTCCACATTTACTATGTGGAATAGAATAGCATTCTTCTCGAGTGGAAATGGACTCTTTATGTGAGTGGACTCCCCAGGATAAATGTCTCAAATCTTAATGGCCCAGGGCAGGGGTAGTTTGACAGAATGATTTATGAGAGCCATGATGCAGTCATAGAAATAAACGTTAACAAATTAAGATACCTAGCATAATAAGGCAGTATGTATTCCTTTAAAAATATTTTCCTTCATAATAGATAGTAATAGGCAGAAGCCCTTGAGTGGAAAACGCTGTGTGTGTGAAATGCTGTCATGCACTGTTGGTGAAATAATGAAGTTCTACACTAAGTTTAACACATGCAGTACTCTTAGGTATGACTAAGATAAGGATATGTTACAACTGACAGCTTTTACATCAAGCGTGTCTCAGTGGATATCCAACTGAATATGGACAAAAAGAATTTGCAAAAACAAATATTGCTCAATTTACTCTAGTATGACCGAATACACAGGCTAGAAATTATAACTGAACTACAGTATTATTAGCAAGATTTTGTTTCCTTTTTCATTCATGCAGAGAGACCTCAGATGACAGTGTCCATCATCTGGAAAAAATGACCTGGCAACACACAGCTGCAGATCTGTGTTAAAGTAGGCATGAGTTATCTGCTGTATGTCAAGTGCACCATATATCTATGTGCACTATAAATCCATCTATCCAGTAATTAGATACTGCACCCTGAACTTCCTGTTAAAAAGATTGTACTCAAACTAATAAATATTCTCACTCACATCAATTTATAGCATGTAGTGAAAAGAACCAACCATTAAAGACTTCCCATCAGAAACCTGTTGTGCCTGTTCATCTAAATAGAGTGCATCCCATACACTTTTGGGGCAAATGAATAACTGTCCTTAGCTGAAAACTGCTTTTTCTTACATGAATGAAATACATGGAAAATTCTTTTGATACGAACACTGCTGAAACAGAATTTTTATAGAGACATTTGTTTATATAAACAAAAATACTTTTTGCATTCTGTGTCCTAATTGATGAAGTCCATAAAAGGAGACAATGCTGTCTGCCAGTTGGCACAACAGAAGTGACAAGAATGTAACCAAAGCAATAGGGAAGTAGCTTCAAGCTGAGCAAGTTATTTAGAAGCATTTTGGTATCCTTGCATGAATTAAACAATTAAAAACACAAGAAGTACACAAATAAAGGAGTTCCACATTTCTTATCACTTACCCCATTGCAACTTCTACTATAATTGCAGAAAAACCTCTATTCTTTAGCTGTGTACTTGCAACAGAGAGGGGAAAAGGTGGCAGAATCTGAAGAGGAGTTAATAGGAAGTTGAATGCACTTCCATTAGAAAGGAAACTGGAGATAGTAGGTCTGTCAGGGTTGAGAAAAATGCCTACATCAGCAATCTGGTTGTCATGGTTTAATCCCCATGCATTTGACATGGAAGTGCATGGATGAAGCAGAAGTGTGTACTTGAATTCTTCCATGCAGGAAAAAATGGCACCAATTGGCATTTATCAATACTTGCTGCCTGTTTATGGAGACCAAACAGTGGATGCAGGTAAGGTGAGGTGGTGGTAGGTGTGTTTCAACAGCAGTGACAGCAAGGCACCTCTACTGGTGCACATCTTTATGAAAGGGGCATGCAGGCTCTTGTTCATTGCTGGCAAAAAATGCATGGTTAATAGCGGTGACTTCATCAAAAAACAGTTTCAAAGCTAATATTATTTGATAGAACAAATTCTCATTGTGCTCTTTATATTTATTAAAACTTCCAGAGAAATAAATAGGAGGCACTACTTTGAGAGTATTGACGTACTGAAAGGCAGATCTCATTTTCTCAAAATGAGATCAACACGAGTTCTGTACCACTATACATTTTTAAAATTTTTGGTGAATGAAAGTAAAAGTCAGCTGCCCCTCAAGTTTTCAAATCTGAAAGATAGGATTTGCTTAAATAAGGCCATTTTCTCTAACCTGCCACTGAATTGTATTTCAAACCCTCTTTCTGCATTCGTGTATTCCCTGTATTCATGCATTCCCCTTTGACAGAAACACTGCGTGTTCTTCCTATGTAGTGTGGAGACACCCAGTGGAAAAAAAGCAGGTAGCACAGAAACCAAAGGGTAAGAGGCTGCTGTTTAGGAAAACAACTTAGATTTCTTTCCTACTCTGCAATTTCCAAAAATTTTAGTTACCACTTGGCCATCAACCATAAGATTAAGAAACCCATTTAAAAAGTCTTCAACAATACTTCAAACAAATGACACATTCCAACTTTGAGAGCAATTACTTCTTAGAAGAAACATTCCTTTCTCTGTGATTTGAAATGAATAGAAGATTATATAAAAGATATATTAAAACCTGATGCTTTTTCTTTCTGAACAGCCATAAAAGTGTCCCCAGAATGTTTTATTTTTACATTTTGAATAAAGATTCTAATTTTCATTCTATTTTCTCATCCAATTCATGCTTGCTTTCTTTAACTTTCTACTGTAATGCAGAAAGAGGGAAACAGTTTAACAGAAAACATACGCACACTAGTGGCTTGAGAGACCCAGAGAGAAGGGCAACTTAGGAGATCATCACGTTTGTAGAATACTTCAGAAAATAAGGTTTCATATAACCCATATACTGTTTACTTTTTTCCCCCCAGTTGTACCAGCATTACTCAGAAAAACAATGCAGTGCAAATATTTCCATGTTATGCTCTCCCCCACATTCTTCATCTCATCAATGGAACAAATGAAAAACAAGAAAATAACTGCAGCTCCATGTTTCCATGTGCAAGTCACCACAACCCTAGTGACTGACCTAGCAACACGTGTCTTTCATAGGACATTAAACACTAGCAGGATTAAGAGATTAAAATTTTGCCCCTCTTCTGATGTCAGAGTAGGACAAGCATGTGAAGCAGAAGCCAGCTCTGTATGCTTTATTCCAGCTGAGAGCTTTTAATCAACAGAAAATCTCTGCTTATTAATTACAGCTGTCATCTAGCTCCTTTACATCACCTGGGGAGTGAAAGATGTCAGATCAGTGCAGAGATATCTGTCCTTTCATGCAGCAGTTAGTGAAACCAATACTACAGGATGTAGCACATAATTATTACATGCTATATGTGTAATACTTTGAATAGATTTATGATATGAATCACAACATTAAGTGTCACTAGAAATGATGGATGGAAATACATAGCAGATTAATGCAACAAAAAGAAGAAACACCTTAAATTTTCCATTAATTTCAAATATGTTTACATCTTAATTTTCCTTAAGTAATTTAGCTTCAAATAATGAGATGGATATGAAGATGGTTTTAATGAAGGGTGGTGGGGTCTTTGTTTGCTTTTTTTTTTGCTTCCCAAAATTGATTTGTTACAAAAGGATACTTGTTTCATCAAAAAGCATGATGGATATTATTTACTCCTTTTGTGAGTAATTCAGAAATGTATAGATTTACATAGAAGAACATAGGTCCATGGACAGAACCCTGTGAGACTTCATGAGTGACTTTATCATGAACATTCATAATTTGTTCTCCCTCTTTAAAAGGTATATTATTTTAAACCATCATTGGAAAATCCTAACGATACTTTATCAGCCATCTTTTAAATGTATCCACATTTGGGAAAAGCAGATTAAAACTTAATGTATGTGGTTTTCTCCTTGGCAACTTCATAGGGGGAAACAGAAGGGTACTGGGAGTATTTAACCACAATTCCATTAAATGTAGGTCTTGTCTCTTTGAATTAGACAAGTAATCATATATTCAGTAAAGTTTTAAAACAGGCATTCAGCATAACACCATTTTGAAAGTGATGTGCAAAATCTTCTATATGACTAGAATTCAACAGATTACACTAGCACTGCAGCTTTACAGCTGGTTCTCCAGGCACCCATTACATTTTGTGAGCTGTTTGTACTGTAGCTTTTGATATTCTTAAAGGATTGATGGCATCCATTTACTTTCAAATAAGGTCGTTTTCAATTTAGCAGCATTCAGCAACCTGCAAATCTGAGTCTGCAAGGCCCTCTTAAGAATATCACTTTCAGAGGACGGATGTTTTCCAGGTGGTTTTGCAGAGAACCATGAAATGCAGCTGCCACAAAACCTTTGATGAAACATAAGTAGAACAACATCAAAAGTGCGCCTCTTTTTGAGTAAATACATGAAAGCACAAAACTAGCTGACAGCGTCACATCTCAGAACGCATTTGAACTTGCAGACAGAAACCAAGAGGAAAGACAATTTCTCTGACCAGTACTTGGAGCATGGCCAAACACAGAAACTGCATCATTATATATTCAGACACTGCAAGAAATGAGCCTTTTAAATAGAAATATATATATATGAGAAATAGAAATATCTACAGTATAAAAATGTGCACAGTATAGTAACTAATGCTACTAACCTCCATAAAATATATTTCACTGCAAATAACAAGGTACATAAACAAAATTCACAGATGTAACTGTACCCCAGGTTTCACCCAGCCTGCTGAAAGGTACCTCAGCTGGTACCAGTGCTCAGTAAGCTTAAGGCATGCACAGTACGCTTATGCTCATTTATTTCTTTCCTTAAAGAAACAGGCCCATCTTTCATCAACCACTTCATATATAAAGCACTGACTGCTATATAAAGTTCAGTTCTCCAGTAAAAAAAAAAAAAAATCTGTTTCAATATGATTACATTCCTAGCATATTTTTTTATATCTTGTATATTTGTATTAAGACAACAGAGAGGTTAGACAACAAAGCCACCTTTATGACAACCCTGTGTATACTTCAAACCAGTAGACTTGTATCAGTTACATGCAGACACAAACCAGGTAACCCTGCATGAAATTAAAAGTAAGATAGCCTGTTGCTGAAGAAAACACAGTGCAGAGACCATCACTGAAAGTGGTACTATTGAGAACACATTCACACATTTCTTCAAGTTCCAGTGCAAGATGGGGAGTGAAAATATATTTTAAAATGACTGCCTTTACTCAGTCATCCTATCATTGAATCTTCATTGAATTATAATGTATCAGACTTTATTTTGCCCAGCATCTTGAACCACTCTGATGAATGGGAGGAATCTGAAACAGTGATTACCAGAATTCTTACAAAACTTTACTCCTTAAAAAAAAAAATTACAAAAAGGAATTCACTTTTTAATGAATTCTTGGCTTATAAAAGGAGAGGAGCTGCTGCTATGGTAGCCACAAACACATATTCCATGTCAACGATCCAGATGTAAGATCTTTCACCTTAAACTACAAAAAGCAGTGTATTTTGTTTATTTAAGGAGCAGAATGTTTCCATTGACATCCATTATAGGTATGTACATAACCTAACTACAAGATGCGCTCAAAGCTGACATATTGTACATATCAGCTAAAGAGAATTCCTTGCATCCTCTAAAGTGTTATTTATTTTTCTGGTTAAATCCAAGAGTAAGAGATTTGAATAAACATTTAGCGATTGCCTCCAACAGATGTAAGCTGGATCCACAGTAAGCAGATATTTAGCCAACTCAACAGCTATGCCACTGCTAGAACTAGCCTTGATTGCAGCAGCTTCTCTAACTCCAGCACTTACTGCATTCTCATGAGTACACGCTGCACAAACTTAGATGGAATTTTAACTTTTATGGATTCATTGTACAAACCTATTTTTCCTTACCAGAGTCTAAAAGGATGTTTGAAACAAAAAAACTGAGCTGCTTATGCTAACAACTCCTTGTTGTATTTGAACCAAATGTTTTTAGATTAGCAGATAATCTACAGCTGAATGTTTAAAGAAATACCACATGTATCCTTCTGGGCTCTACCAGAGAAGAATTCTATAGCTTTTTACCCTATGCTTTCACACCCAATCCATGGAGATTTAATGTTGTTGGGTGTCCTAAAACAAACCTGAAGCAGAAGAAAGAAGCAAGGCTATCAAACCATTGGCATGGAATTATGATCAGGAGAAATACTTTTTTTTTTTTTTTTTAAGTGTGCTTAGACATTTTTTCTAATACCTGGAAATTTTGTGTATTTCTACCTTAATGCTTCTTTATTTGTATTTGCTCTTCAGTATCACTGTGGTTTTCAGCACAGTTCTACTCGGCTCCACTAAATTCCCTTGCAGTTCTGCAGTGAAAAACCAAGCTTACTGGGGTCAGAAAACCAAAAAGTTTTCATTCCAGTACCATTTACAGACATATATGACTTGCTAAACACTGTTAAGAATAAAGTACTTTCAGCTCTGTTATCGGTCAAGAATACCTTCCAACAAAATCAAGCTGAAGATCAGTACGTGGAGTAACCTACTAATTCACAAAATCTTGACAGAGTTGTGGAAACTATTTTCCTTCTACTGTCACTATTTTCAGATACCTGGAAAAATCCTTGACAACATATAATGGTCTCCAGCCATTCACAACTTCCTCTCCAGTCCAACTCATTCCCTTCTGCTTTCCCATTTCACAGTTCTTAAGAACACTCTCTAGAGAAAAAAAATCTCACACTAGATTTTGCATGCATATCCCTTTGCCCTTGCCTATATGAACTGGTTTTCCTCCTTACTATCTTAGAAACTCATCTGGAACCTCTAAAATATTTGATAAGATTCCGTTGTTGGTTTGTTATAAACAGCTTCCATCGCAGTGATTCTTTAGTCTACAAGACACATTAAGGAACAAATATTTTGGAAGGTTTAACTAAATCTTGCTATTAGTGACAACGTTTCCATATGATTAAATTTTCCAAGCTGTTACACACACACAGATGTATGTATGTACAAGGAAATTCAGCTGATACACTAGGATCTCCACTTTATACCTCCTATACCTGATATTATTCTTGTCACCTAGAAAGCACTTATGAAACATTGGGCATCTTACACAAACATTTTTGCAAGCCAAACACTGTCATATTTAGTAAGTAATGACTAAAGGCAGTGAAGACATAACCTTTATGCAAAAGCGGCAGAGTAGCATAGAAGCATAGCATTGTGTTTCAGAATCACATTCAGAAGGACAGTTTCAGTCATTAGTCTAGGTTTGTCCCTTATCAGGAAAAGGTCTGATTATAGTCAGTATGACAATAAACACTCAACCTGACTCCAAAAAGCCATTTGCAAAGCAACTTGATGAGCACACGACTTTACTCCTTGTTACTGTAGGATATTTACACTTCAAAGATGCCCAATTGGAAGCAGCACTTAAAATATATAAGTAATATCCCTTTGACATCTGCCACACACATTTCAGAGCAGTCCTTTCCAACAACACATTCTCATGAATCATCTACTGAAAATCTACCACATGTACCAAAGAGATGGTGATAATGGAGACTTGACAGTTTTTTGGATGTTACACTGATGAAACCAGGCAATATGCTGACACAAGTCCAAGCACCTAAAGGGAAGAGGACCGAATGATAGTTGAATTTCATCTGTACTACAATTATGTCTTTTTCACCTGATAAATGAAATAATTCATTTTACTTCTCATTCTGTAGTAGGTTAGCAATTTAATTACCACTGACCATCTTAAAAAAAAAAAACTCAGTTCAGCAACAAAGAGACAGTAACAAAGATGTTTGGAATCAAGAAGATATAAAAAGATTTACCCCCTCTTTAGTAGCTATCACCTGTCTGCTAAGTACTAAAGCACACAAGAGCATTTGTATGCAAGCAATTTCGAGTTCCCTAGTGGAAATCCTTCAAGTAATGTCAGGCCGTAGCACAAGAATCTCTGCATTAAGCTAGGCAGCCAATTCAGTACCCTGCCTCCAAAAGATACCAAGAGTGGATCTAAATAATAATTTGGAATGATCATTCTAAAGTATACTTCCTCAAACTCCACCAGTTCGCAGCTCAGACACCTTGATCCAGAAGTGATATCTTTATGCTTTCTCATCCAGAAAAATCATGATTTACAGCTATATTTTTTTCATTCACATAAAAACCTACAATACAAAGGAAATAGGACTGCACAGCCTAATAGTTCAGTAAGAGTCACACACTGTTTTCTTGTAAACCTGTCACTTGCTACTTCATTACATGCTTGCAATTCTTGGAGTACAGGAACAGCTTTGTTCCTTCTTGACTTCTCCATACTACTAAATACTCATATCACTTCAGTTGTCTAATCAAAGCTGAAGAGTCCTGTATCTGTTCCTTATACAAAACCACTTCCATACCTGTAAATATCAATGAAACCATCTTCCGTATCTTTTCCTCATTATGCTACATCATTTTGGAGATAGAACAACTTGAACTGCACAACGTTCAAGACGTACGTACTTTTATTCAGAAGCATAATAACTTCTATAGTTACTTCCCTAACTTTTTCATTTCCCCCCCAACACTGCCAAGCTTCAAGCTAATATTTTTATAGAGCTACCTACTATAACCCCAACATAACAAAATAGAATATATACCAATAGAAAAGTAATCCAGAATAATGTGCAATATACATTTTTTTCCCCAAAGATTGCAGAAAAAGCAGAGGCATGTGTCTTTTTTACATCCATTCCACTCTAGTGTAGATACAAATCATTCCTACTCATTGATGTACCACCCACTGTCTCACCCTACTCACACCCAGTTTGATCTCCATGAACATTCAGCAAGCATTGATGAATATCAGTATGTAGCATTTTTTCCACATGGAGGAATTCAGTTCCATTCATTTGATTCATACACACTTCTGTGTCAGGTGTCATTTTTTGTCAGACTGTCCCTCTACTGCGGTTACACAACGAAATGTAATGAAATATTGGTGGGAAGGTTTGGTTTCTACTGCCATACCACCAACATCCACCACTGATGTTGTGCGCCAATCTAATAACTTCAAAGGCATTACTTTTGGAGTAGCTCTCACACAGTACTGCTCTACACTGCATTTACCAGTGATGATTTACTTAGTTTTGTGCACTCCAAAGTTGAAAAACAGACTCACAGGTAAGATTCACTAGCAGTAGTAAAGCAGTAAAGGTTTTGGAATTAACGCAAGGAAAAAACGTTTCTTTGGACATCTTTTTGAATTGAACATTCAGTATATTTTCAAGGAAATGAAAGCTGAAAGCTCAAGATCTTACACAAGAGAAATTCAGTTATCAAAAGATCTTTATCCAACTGTTCATTGCATCTCCTTGAGAAACTGCAGGAAATCATAAACCATGAGTATGTCCCAATAATTGAAACAAATCTTCCATACCAAAATGGATGACACTAACTGCAGTTAGTTCTTCATTGCATGCTGTAACAGAACTATTATAGAACATACTACACACAGATTATTGATCAGTTATTTGGAGATGATCCCTGCAGTGTGAACCTGTTCAACAGAATTTACCAGGACACAAATAATGCCATGGATGACCTGCACATTTAGTAAATTACTGAATCACTATCCTTGAGATTATGTAATAAGCTACAGCTGCACCTGCCAAATCATTGAACGCACATACATTAACCACAGATTGAAATAAATAAAAATTTGTGGCTTGCATATTTGTTTTAGCAAAGGAAGATAGTATAAAAGGTCATTTTCCAGTGACGATAAGTTATTCATTTTTGAAATGTATATCTAATATACTGTAGCTTGTTACATCTAAAATGCTTTCATGAAGGAGTATCATTACAATGAGCCGTTTCAAACAATAGTAAGGGCTGACATTTTTATCCTACCTCACTGATATTTCTATAATTTGCTCTGTAATTGGAATTTTTAAATATATACAAAAGACCCTGCAACTTGTGGGCTATATGTACACTCGCAGATAAGTTTTATTGACATGAATTTATACTTTCTATCTTAGCAGTTGTGGCTAGTTTTTGTTTGTCTGGGTCTTATGATGATTTTGATGTGCTTCTGCAGTGAAATTTGTAACACTGCAAGGGAAAATGCAACAAGGAAATATTGTTGCTCCACAAAATTCTAAAGTCCCAAGCAGCACATGAAAATCCATTACATGCAATAATATGCAACTGAAATCCATGCTGAGCAAGCCATGACATGGGAGAAGTCTTTACTATGAATGACAAAAAAAAAAAAAAAAAAAAAAAAAAAAAAAGATTCAATTTCTTAACTGCAAAAGCAACTAAGTATCACAAGGCATATTTGATTTTTTTCATGCTAGACCACTCCTGCTAGTCTGCTGGAAACCTATTACAGACATCGCATTAGCTTTATTTTATTTTTCCTGCCTGAAACTATCTGATCTATAATGACTTTTCCTTCCTTGCTGGAAAGGACAAATATGGATTGTCAATGAAAGCTTGAGAAATGTCTGTTTTTCTGAATTTTTTCTCCGAGTGTTTCACAGAAAGTAATAGCACATACAAAAGCATCCTGGAAAAGAACCCATGGTTCCCACATGAAAATAAGCAATTAAGAGAAGTAAAAAGCTGGTTAGTTTCAGTGTCTAGAATCACCATAATTTCACATACATAACATAATTATCAGTAACTGACATCTATACATATATATTGATATTTATACTGCACTTTCATGCCATTTGTTGAATCTAGGTTTTACATGACACAACCATTAATCTCCAGACATACTAATATATTTATAGTCCAAGGCAAAATGCAATTTGAAGTGCTAACAATAGCCGTGAAGCAAACAAATTCCCTAAGAAGAACTGGTCTTCATGATGAAGGAGCAATGAATGCAAATAGCGCTTTATGTAAGATAATGTTTTGTTCATTTTCAAGATACAGTTATTGTTTACTAATCTGAAACACTGTTTCATTCTGCTTATAACTTACTTCCACCTTAATTTAAATGCAGCTGCTTTTCAAGAAGATAATAAAAGCAACATATAGGAACAAAAACAAAAGCCCTGTCGTGTAATTTGTAAAACTCAGGTTTTCCTTTAGTGTCATATTTATAATTGGATTATAGGCTCTTCATGTTTGTCCAGTAAGGAAAATTAATGCCTTGGTAATTAATTAGCATCAGCCAATTGATGCCCACAAAATCTTTGCCATGGCACACTGACTTCGTTATTATTAAAGGACAGAGACTGCCTGAAAACAACATTAACTGCTCTTTAAATTGTCTAAGCTGACAACAAACACTCTTAGATTCTGTATTATAAATAATTAATGCAACAGTGTTAAGATTAACAGTTTAAAAAGCTTGACTTAGGAATCACAGTTTATTATATATGGGTATATGGGATCTCCTTAAAACAATCTCTTTCAACCTTTAAATTCACTTTTTTTTTTCCTCCAGTTTGCATGATTTCCATCTGAAACATTTGAAATTTTGATGCTAGGAGTAATTTTCCTCTACTCAAAGAGCTCAAGTTTCTTATCCTCAGAGAGCTCTTTTTTTCTTAAGGAACTAATGAGCTCGTGTATGAAAATATATAATACTCAAAAATTGGGTACTTCACTGAAACTGGAGAAAATACTATCTAAAGGCCTTGGGATCACTGCTGCCCACATCATGCTTCTCACCTCCTTACCTACATGCTCACTCTCCAAAACTGTAGAACACAAAATGTGTTGGAAAGGAATTTTGAGAACTGTATGGCTACTGGATTAAACAAAGAGCAGATGGACAGCACACTTTAAAAAAAATCACAGACTTAAAAAGCAAAGGTCATCCCAAATTTAAAACTGAAGCTAAGCTGCACACCAGAAAACTACTATTGCCAGGAGTATAGATTAGACTTTACAATATGGAATCTGTGGAACCCATCTGGCTAGTATATGAGAAAAAAACTCATTCTTCTTCACTACACATCAAGTCAGACAATTCTACTGAACTGAAAGTTCTCTCTTTGGTTTATTTCTAGATATCAACTACTACAGACATATGCTATCAAAGGCTTCCAAGACAAAAAAAAAAAATTTAGAGCAGAGAGGTTATTAAGGTAATGTAGTTTATGCTGTGCATCAGATTTGAAAGTGGAAAAAAGCTAATCTCTACCCAAAATTACAACCATTTTTCCAAAAATATATGTTAGGGAATGAAGCAGCTATGAAAGAAGTTAATAGAATATTTCTACTGCTCCACCCCAGGGAGACTGCAACAGTTTTGTATGCAATTCATTCTGACCCTGCAGTGGTTGGCAGAGAGGGTGGAATCCAGCATAATTAGACATGGCTTTCAGACATTCAGCATAATTAGACATCTACACGACTTTCTTCACATGGAACATAAGCTATGGAAGGACTTAACAGTGCATTCACCGATCCACTCTTGTTCTGTTTGAACACTCTTTTTGCTATTTGCTATGAACAATCAGCCTATTCTGATTTCTGTGAAGATACATATAAGGTTTTAATAGAAAGTCAGCAGATGAAAATTCACTGCCATAAGCTTTTTCTATTATTTCCCCCTGAAAATAATTCCAGGCCTAATTACTCAGGTACTATTTTGCTGTTCCACTGCAGAGCAAATTGCACAAACTGTGCCATACTTACGTACTTCCCTCAGACCCTCTCCCCCAAGGTTCCTATGCACAATCTGCTAGCTGCAAAGAGTCTGTGCTCCCATACAGCAGGAGCTTTGTATGTCCTTCCCCATATTCCTGTTAAATTCCCTGCTCTCTTCTTCACATAGCAAGGGAACCTCATGGTCTTCACGGGAACCTTTTGCCTGTTCCTCTGACCCTGTTTCACTATTTCTTTCAGATGAGAAGAATACAACTTTTTGGAGCTTGTGCTTTCACATCATCAAGTTAAGAACTCCCACCTTAGAGTAGTGAATATATTCTAATCTTAGCAGAAACAGATCTACAGACTAATTTCCCCTCTAGTTCCTAAAAGACATGGTGGGTGGACCTAAAATCCTTGAGATTTTTGTATCTAAACTCAGTTAGGAGAATTTAATAAAGTAACAGGAGTGCGTATTTAATGCTTGTGGAATTTTTTAGGAATTACTTCAAATATGGAGCCACATACAATATATTTCCTCCTTATCTTAATTCAAAAGGAGTCCAAGTACTTATTCTCTAAGATCAAATAGATGCATATTTGAAACTAAGATTTCACTTCAGACATTTCTTACTTGAGTTCCCGCGTATGAAAGATGAGAGTGGTGCCTGACTGATGCTTATATTAATGAAGAGATGAACTTCTTTCCTTACAGCAAGTTCTGAGCACACAGATATTTTTGTATATATTAGTCCACTTCCTTATTTCAAGTATATTTGATAAAGATTAGAAACAACCTACACCAACTGCTACTTGAATAACTGCTTCTGTAGGTTCATGACTGTCTAACTGACATCAGAATCCTTCCCCAGGTCCTGTTGAATGAAATCCACTTACAGGGATTACCTGAAGAGTTTTAAACAAAACCTAGTTTTCAAAAATGGACCAATTTTCTCTATGGCTTTTGCCACTATTTAAGTTATTTCTTAAGAAAAAAAAAGTTTCACATATTCCTAAATCCACTTCTTACTGTTGACTCAGTGAGCACCTTCTGGTACCTCTTATATCCTTCTCCAGCCACTCTTAATTGTTCCCACTAAAAACCCAGCCTAGAATGATCTTTTGAATAAGAACTTTTGAGAATTGATTATTTGCTCTTGAAATATATCCTTTACAGGATCCATAGACAGCTCTTTCTTTTATTCTAGACAGACTGAAAGGTCACCTAAAGGAACACACATCAGGAAGAAAAACAAACATCAACTTCCCCCTGCAAACACACACACCCCTGGCTAACCACCAGCAGGTTTGCAAATTATGGATCTAGAGACTCTTGCTACCATTTCAGTAGGAATTATAAGTGACTAAGGGATATAGGATTGATTTTTTTCCCCCCTACTGGCTCAGTTCCTAGTACAAGAAACAGCTGAGTAATATCTTGAGAATTAGAGAAGCATTAATATACTCTGTGATTCAACTGAATGGTAAGCATCAGTATCTTCCCTAAATAAGGTAAATGCAGTAGGGAGAACATGATGACAGTGTTAAAGTTAATGACCCGGTGCAATAGTATTTAAAACAGATTTGACACTAGCTTAATCATGTTAATTGCTACATTGGACAACTGAAGAACAATGAATACACTGTCCCTGAACGTCCTGACACAGCATCTTGTCTGTTATCTTACAGATCCAGTGACTTTCATGATCTTCAGGTAACTGGAACTTCAAGACCACTTATTTTGCTCTGCTACATCAGCTAACTGTGAATTATTAATCTGAATAGTCCTCTTTCTCCATTTTGTTTTTAAATGCTCAGTAAAGTGTCCTTAGAAAGCAATCTGCCTCTTTCCTAATCACATCTATACTGGCTCAAGGATACTACTGACAGGAGGATAAGATGGTAAGGAGAGGAAAACATCATCCAGTGCTACTGCTCTAGGATGGTTGGCACTCTGCTTAAAACATATGTACTTTTCCTTCCTTTCAGAAATGTCATCATGAAAGAGCTAGGTTTGACAGCACCAGCAGCTGTTCCCGAGGAAGTAACCGCATGTGTACCTCAGCTCTGTCATGGTAAAAGCAGTCTGGGAATCTCACACATTTTTTAATGTGAAGTTTCAAGATGATTTTGTGCAGTTATGCTGTGGTTCTAGAGCAGCTTATCACTGATTAACACTGCAGCCCCACACTGCTCGCAGCCAGCTGAAGAATCTGATGTTTTCTAATAGTCTCATGCTAAGTATATCAGTAAATTCATAGTCCTACATCTTCTCCTCCCCCAAGACTACCTAGCCCTTCTGAGACTTCAAACAATGTGTGACAGCTCCCGTAATTTCTTCAGAGACCCAGAAACAAAAGAACGAGGAGACTAATTCAAAAAAAATAGAAGATAGTGCTGCCCTGTTAATCTCCATGCAACCAGGGAAAAGACTCGGTAGTTCTGAACTATATTAGAATACTATAAAAACAGATAATGTCTGACAGCACTCAGAACTCATTTGCTTAAAAATAATAATAAAGATTTCTCAATCAGGATATGTGCTAGGAAAGCCTGAAAGAGACTTCATGTAACCTGACTGTTACCACAGCCTTTAGGTATACAAAGTAGGATCCTTCACAGAATGAAGAGAGGTAAGGATTAAAATAAGATTCCCCCTGATAAAATGAACGGATTCAAATGAAAATAAGACAGACATATACTAATAATAAGATAGATCACATAATTAAACGGAGTTTTGGAGAATAAAGAGGAAACTTAAGCTTTTTTAATTAGATAAAAATTTGCTTGGAAAAAAAAACAACTTATTTTCTGATTTCTTTAGCATATTTGCTGCATTAGATGGAGCTGGTACATTTTAAAAAAAGGAAATTTGTATTTGCTTAGACCTCAAAGTGCACTAAAAACTAAAACCAAATGTTAGAAGAAAAAAACAGTACAGTTATCTTTCATGTCAAGTTTCCAGATTCTGCTTTATTTTACCTCTTTCTTCATAAAGGCAGTTAAGATTGTATATAGGACCAGCTATGGATTGCTTGAGAAGTCTTTTGATTGTACCCAAGGTCACAGAATTGAAGTGGGCCACGCATCTTCCAGATTTTTTTCTGCTTACACTATCATATTATGTTTTTGCAAGCATTATCTCTTAAAGGAAAGAATCTGCTGTCAGCAAGTGCACTATTTTCTGCTAAGTCATTCCACCACCTTGCAACGACATTTGAAAACATAAAGCTGATTTATAGCAACATTTTACAACAAAATGCTGCACCAGTTATAAGTGAGATGAGCACAATATATCAATAAGCAACGAGTAGGAAAGGTGCTGCAAAAGCATTGGCACCAATCTATAGAATTCCAGAGTCACAGCAGACCCAAGAGTTCAAAGTCCCTCAGGATATTGAAAAGTAACACATTCTGATGAGAAAATGATGAAAACTTGAGAGCTCTGTAAAGACCCTACCTGGAGAACTCTTCATTAGAACAATTAGACTGATTTCATAATATAGAGAAAACTGTGTGTAACACATGTAATAATTTCTTCAGCCAAGAGAGATCTTTCTTTTCCTTGTACTAGCCAGTAAAAGCCACAACACCGTCTCATAGAAACCATTCCAGTTACTCATGGAGGCTTAAAGAGCCATGCAGACATTTACCCCAAAGGAAGAGCCCACAGACTTCAGAAGAATCACTTAGCATGAGGTGAGACTTAAGTGCCAAGTAAAGGATAAAAGTAGCTGCAGCATAGACAATAATAAACACTTATGCATAAAGCACTTTCATTCTGTCTTGTGTCTGTGTTTTATTTCTTATCCCAACTATTTTGTTCTTGCTAGTTGCTATATGCAAATGCCATAAATTACTAAAGGAATGAATATCTTGGAGGGCATTTATTATTACAGATGATGCATTGCAAAGAACACTTACACTGTACAGTCAATTGACAGAAGTGTTAGGAAGGGCAGTAAAAAAAAAATAAAACATTTCCATACAGATGTAAGGAATCTCATTTTATCTCGTTTTATACTGAAGTGCTGAGATGACTACCAGTCCCAATAATACAAACTCCCTTCTACAACAAAAACCACAGTACAGAATTAAAGTTTCCCTCACATTTAATATCTATCAAGTTTATACTGAAGCTGTTATGTTACCAGAGAAACAGCTGCACAGAGGGAAAGTTTGCATTATGAAACAGAGAGGACTGCAATCCCTCTTCTGTCCCTTTTAATTTTGATTTTTCAAATGATGTGAGAAACTCAGGTGGAAAGATATGCTCTGCGTGCCTGTCCATGTGGCAGAGAGGAAAATGTAATTGATTATTCTTATTAAGGAAACTGGTTTTTGCCAGAAGCATCAAGTTTACTCAGTTTCATCCTTAAAATGTAATATACAGCGTAGTTAGATATTCTAGCTTCATTTTATACATAGCTTGAACTGATTACAAGCATTTCAGTGATCACGAAAACTAGAAGTGCAATACCAACTTAATCAGAAAATTAACAGAAACAGAGGGAAGGATGCTGTAATCAAGAATCTGGATCTTTAAGTGTTGATAATCTGTACACTATCACCACTTCTGCCTGTAAAAAATATTGAGGGAAGAGCTGCCTCAAGATCATCAAAAGGGAATCATGGATAGAAAAAGGCAGATATACTCAGCATAAAGAGATTCAAACAATGGTTTTGGAGAGTGAAATTCTGCCTTTCAGTTTTTCTTGTAGGTCAGTTTTATTAAAGAACAGACCTCTGAGAGTGACCATTCTCTGCAGAAATACTACCTTGTGGGTACCCAAACACTGGATATGTTATTAATGTAATATTTGCAAATGTACCAGATTCTGCTCAAGCTAACATTCAGAAAATATATGGAACAACACAATTTACCCAAAGAGGTCTTCAGATTTCACATTGTTGGTTAAAAAAAGTCTATTAAGTCTTTACAGTTGTGCCCCCAAAGTATGTGTGATTTTTATTAGTATAGCAGGAACGCACTACTAGCAATACAAACTAGGTAGTCTAGTATCAAATGATACAATCTGCATTCAAAAGTGTAGATTGCATATGCTACTATTTAAATCTCATCTTAATAAATGTACTGTTGTGGTCAGGTGCCATCCTAAAAACAGCTATAGGAGATGTCTTCAAGCAAAGAAAAAGAGAGGAAGCCAAATCAACACAGTGCTGTCAAGCAAAGAAATACATCTGCAAATTGAAGGTAACAGCGTCACTTCCTATGCACAGAAAGCTACTAACCCAAAGCAACAGAAAGAACGTTAAGAAGCTATTACTGAAGTTTCTGTCTCTCTGGGACAGCTATAATTGACAAAAGAAAGCAACCTGACAAAACACAGCTCACTGGTTCTAGAATTTAGATTACAGCTTTCAGCATTAAACAAGTGAAGTCTGATGGGGCCACTCACATTGCAACAGAACAGTGAGTGATGGCCAAAACTACTCACTTTACATATAAAAAAATAAAATATCACTCTCAAGAGCTGCTTCAAGAGGAGAATCTGTAAACAAGTACTTTCTAAAGCCTATTAGCCAAATAAAGCATTGTTATCTATTACAAATTCAATGATTTGGAAGCTTCCTTCATACCATTTTAGTTGTTTCTCTGATCAGGACAACAGTGATTCATGTACCTGACTAACAGCCTAGAAGAAAATCTTCTAACATTAAGGATGAAGAAGACTGTGAATGAATTTTTTTGAAATTGAGAAATAGGCAGAACAGGGAGCCAAAATATTCCAGGTAGAACTAAAAGAAAAAGGAATTGTATCTTTACCCATCCTCTCTCCTTAATGATTCAAAAATTGTGACAGTTTGAAGGGATCAGCAGGGACTTTCAAGTTAAGGAAATACTCAAGAGAATATAGGACTTGATTACCAACAGCCTTCTGCTTATCTTGCTGCCACACACCTAGGGATCTTCTGCTTGGTGAAGACGAGCACCATCACAGGCTGACATCCTTGTTGCTTGTGTACTCTGGCAGCTGAAGGGAGAGCCAAATACCAACCATCTTTCCTTTTTTACACATCAGGGAAAGGGCTGGGTAAAGGCTGGCCTAGAGCCTTGTTGCAGATGGGAAATGCTCAGGATTATTTTCTCCATGAGTCACACCCAACTAAAGCTCTTTACAAATGACATCCAACATCATTTAGAGAATTTCTAATAGATTACGTAGCCTGGCTATCCTGACAGCATCTATAGGTTGACTGAGGAAGCAGGTTGATCCTGACTAATAAGAAAGATACTCATGGTACATTTTGGTTCAAAATGATTACATTTGCACACCTGCACTTCATTCATAAGATTGATTTGAACTGATGCTCGGTGATTCTCAGCAAGATCATGCTGCAGATTGGAATTGAATACTACATTACTTCTCCTAAGAAACAAGTTAGACAAACAGTCCGAGGATAACACATGGGAACTTCTGTTAATGATGAAAAAAGTTCTGTTACAGGCTTTGTCATTCATTTGCTGAATAACTTTGAAGAAGCAAATTTTATTTACAGGCGACCCATCTGATACTTATTTTTCCTGCCTACTGTACTTCAAAAGAAAATATTAAACATTTATGTTACACTTTTTTTTTTTAATACATATAAGTTATTACCTTTTTTGGACACAAATATTTCTGTAAATGTTTGTGTGTTGACTCGTTCTCTAACTATGTACATTCAACCTAATGCTCCCACACTTTTTCCCACTTGTTTGAAATAGCCATAGGTAATAACAAAATCAGGAGTTTGCAAGCACACAGCAGAGTTCTTGGTCTCTCCTCAATCTAATTGGCATAAAACAAGGAAAAAGAAAAAAACCAAGCACACAAAAACATGGTTCAGTATACTGCACTAAGCAAAAACTCCTCAGTGTCAAAAGCTATTCTAGAAATTAATTATGCATCCAAAAGGAAATTTAACCCTCTGTTCCCACAGTATCTTTGCCTTTGTCATCTAGGCATAAGTAAATACAAAAGAAGTTCCCCAGCTTAAGTCAAGACCCTACCAACACAAGCCTCCTAACAAACTCCTAAAATTATTTATGTATTCAACACCATTTCTTAATCTAGTAAGAATTTTTCACTTATGCATGTCAATTTTTATGTAAGGCAGAATCCAGACATCTTACGACCAACTTAGTAGAAAATTCGCACTGTAATTAAAGAAATCAGTTTGTGTTATTTGACACGCTGCCACCTAACGGCTACTCGAAGTATCACCACCACTCAATGTTCCTGAGTGAACTGGGAGTTCTTCCACTATTGCTCACATAGCTTGGCCACTTACAGAATACACCTGCAGACAACACGTAGCCGACTGTCCCCTCTGGGTGCAGGAATATGGAAGCTTCTCCCTAGAATTTCAAATAACTTCCAAACCAAGGATCTCACGCTACCCAGAGTTCAAGGTTTTGTTACCATGAAAAGTACATAACATTACAGAAAGTTATAACTTCCTATATGTACAGATATGCTACTAACTAGCAAAATAGACATAAAAGGCAGTCCTTTGACAGTACTCCAGAATATATTTGCTTTCAGACCAGTAACTAGTAATCTTGCACCAAAGCCTCATCACGTTTGTTACTCAAATACCAACAAATAGGATAACGAAAGCAGATCTCAGACACACTCTCAGTAGAACACCCAGCTTCTGACCCAGGTGAGGGGGAAAATAGTTCTGAGCATCAAGAGAGTGTTTTCTTGACCTGCTTTCATGTTTAGATCAGAACTCCTGATTTTACAAAACACATCTTCAAGATGAAATTTGCACAAATTACTTTCCTCTTTAACTAAAACCCTACAACACACATAAGGATATACCTGTCTGAGACAAACAAAAAATTTACAAAATGTAGTTTTTTAATTATTTATTCAGAACTGAAGCTTATCTAAACAGGTAACTTGTGTTTAAGATTTTGACTTTAAATCAATGTAATTTGGTTCCAAAGAGAACTGAATTTCAACTCTTTCACAAATATATATATTTATCTGATGAATGCTATTAAATAAAATAGAATAATATGATATATCACCTGAAACTTATCTTTAAAGCCACAAGGAACATTCTGCAGTTGTAATTTGGTTTTGAGTTTGGAAGACCTTATTCCTTCAGTACGTAAAGCATTAACTGTGCATAACATGAAGCAACTACTACAGAACAACCAGCTCTTTTGCGAGTACCTCAAACATATTTTGCATGTTGAAACATTGTGACATAACACAATTGAAAACACAGCAATGATAGCCAAGTAGTAAAGTCCTAGAGTACAGCAAGAGACAACTTACTCAAATACAGCCGACACAAAAATAAAGGAAAACAGCTGCTTACCTTCAGAAGGCCTCAGGTACACAGGAATTTCCAGTGAGATACCCTTACTTCCAGTGCCAACCCTTAAATGAAGTCTGGGAACTTCATTTAAGTTCCAAGTCACTGGGAACTCTGGCTCCATCCCTCCCGGTCACTCGGGTGCATTTACGTTGCTTACACCTGAACTCCCCTGGGTTGGCCCTGCCTTCCCACCAGGTGTTCAATCACTGCTTCATGCTGTGACTCAGCATTTCCACCATACGTTTCCTTTTAAATTATGTGATGAGAAGAAATTCTATGGGCCAGCAAAAAAAAAGCACCGTACAGCTCTTTCACCACCCAAAATGATCACATCTCCCCAGTTTCCACATAGCACATACGTTAACTTTTAGAACTGAGCAGTAACTGTGGGGTTTCATTTCCCAGGGTACTCACCATCAGGAAGGCAATCCAGCTGTTTTCTATTCCTGTTTAGAACTTTAAAAACGCCTCCTGCTGTGTTTCAAGAGCAGGTGTGCTGCCGTCCTCTGAACTCCCCAGCGCCAGGCACGCAGACTGAAAGCACAAGGGAGGGTCAGAGAACATCAGAGGCATGGCAACAGTTGTAACGTAACAAAGCTACCCCCCCCAGAAACCACCCTGCGGGGGAGTAGCTGCTGGGAGCAGGTGGCCAGGGCAGCCCAGCCACCACTTAACAGTTTCAACCAGAGCTTTTGTCCCCTCATGCTTTCTCAGCTGCACCATAAAGCTTAAAGGCACATGTAATTCTTCACATGCCTATTTTCTAGCCCATTCTTGACCCAAGGACAGACCAACAGGCATCACGCTTAATAAAACTATGCTGCAATTGATTTTTAACCATGCCTTTTAAATGTCACATTTTCATGTCTAAATCTCAA